>JAQHUG010000133.1:960264-983493 GCA_028555095.1 Dicrostonyx torquatus
AGCAGAGTGACTAGCAGCCTGTGTTTTGGTTGATTCCTAACATAGCCAAGATGATAACGAAGATTAGCCATCCCCGAGAATGAAGGTACAGTGGATCAGAGACAGTGGGTCATTCACCAGCCTGAGCCCAGTAAGAGGCCAAGACACAGCAGACCTTCAGTTGATTAGATCTGTTAGCACGCTCAGAATTGATCAGATTCGAGAGCTCTGATTCCTGCTAACCACACTCCCAAGACACGGTTGATGAATCAAAGTCTGAGCTATTTCCAGACAAAAAGTGTTAATTAGCCTGAAGCTCATGCCTTCCCTGGACCATGCTAGAGATAAAGGGACTGTACCTCTCTATTTCTCCAGACCCTTTGAGCCCTCTCCCCTGTGAGCAATACCAAACATATGCTTCATTCAGGTTTAGCTGGTTATAGTAGAGATCTTTCTAGCAATCACATTCCAGGAAAATCTTCCTGCGGCTACTGTGAGTTCCCTACATCAGTTATATCGCCATTCATTCTTCATTCGATAAACACTTATTCATGCCTGCTGCATGCACTACAATGTGATATCCACTTGGGATATAATAAGTGAGGGATGTGTGGCCTCAGTTCCCATGAAACTTACCCTAGAGTAGGAAGACAGACTATCAAGCATATTGGAGTGTGAAGCATCCTTGTAGGATGCTGCAAGGATCAAAAGCAACCTCAGACAAGGTTAAAAGGTGTGTGTGGGGGGGTGTCTTTTTTTGTGTATGTATGCATATTTGCATATGTGTACATATACATATATGTAGTGTGTGTGTGTAGCCCAAGGATGATGTCTGGAATCCTCATGGATTTCTCCCCTGTCTTATTCAGTGAGGCAGGATTTCTTAAAAACAAAAAAACAAACAAATAAAAACAAGCCAAAACTCACCTATAAAACTAGTCTCATTAACTAGCTTGCCTTGCCGTGAGGATCCCAGCTTTCCCTCTGGAAGGCCAAAACCCAGCGGGCTTTTATGGGAAACCAAAATAGGATCCTTATATTTGTACTGCAAGTGTTTAAACACTGAGTCATCTCCCTAGCCCTGAATAGGCACCTTCTTCTAAAAATTATTTCTTTGAGAATTTATTCAATGTATTTTATTGTTAAGAAATCCTCCAAGATCCACCCCCATTTCTCTACACAGCAACCTGTTCTCTCTCCTCTCCCTCCCTCCCCACATTCCTTCCTCCCCCCTCTTCCTCCCACCTTTCTCTCAAACTCTCTCAAGTTTGTGTTGACCAACTACTTTTTAATGTGGAGCCTACCCCAGAGTATGGTCCCCACAAAAAGAAAAATAATGGCATTTCCCAGCAGCTCTCCAAAGGCAATAGAGCCTCAACTAAGGACTGAACTCATGCCCACTTCCCCACACTTCACCTTGCTGGGATTTTGTTGAGCTTGATCTCGTGCATGCTGTCAGTCACTGTGACTCCATATGAGCATCTGCTCTGTTGTGTCCAGAAAACACTGCTTCCTAGAAGTCATCCACCATCGCTGGTCCTTATAGTCCTGCTCCTTCTCCCATGAACATCCCTGAGCCTTGAGGAGAGAGGTGATATAGACACCCGCTTGGGGCTGAGCCCTCTACTGTGTCTTAGTCTCTGCACACTAATCAGTTGTGGGTCTCTGGGCTAACCACCACTGCCTATAAAAGGAAGCTTCTCTGACGAGGATTGAGAAAAACCTGATAAATTGTTAGGAATTGTTTTAATGCTGCAACCACTTAGAAGAATAAAAGGTGA
The DNA here is from genome assembly GCA_028555095.1 of Dicrostonyx torquatus. NCBI lineage: Eukaryota > Metazoa > Chordata > Mammalia > Rodentia > Cricetidae > Dicrostonyx > Dicrostonyx torquatus. The sequence goes on from JAQHUG010000133.1 coordinate 962,025, forward strand.
CTTTTCACATGAGGACTGAAAAAGTCAGCCTCACAATGAGGGCTAGGGTATGAGGTCATGGATTCAGGCAGGGGCAAGTCGGACATGAATGTTGTATGGAAGGTGATCACTGTTGTGAGCAGTGGGGAGTGCCAAACAAGATGAAACTGGAAGAGACTAGACACACATGCAGAGCCTTGGGAATGAGAATGAGCCCTTTGGAGTTTAGTTAACTGAACTGATGAGCAGAATCTAGAGAAGCAGTGGGTAGAAGTTTGTAAGGACCGCCCCATCTACTGTGGGGTCTCAGGTGACAGGTACAGTCCTAGATGGATGGACGTAAAATGAACAACCAGACATTTAGACAGGAGGGACAGTCTCTGCTAGAGTGTGAGAGAGGATTTCAGTAGGTTTCTAACAGGCAGCATGACTAGTCACTGAAGGAGAGACAAAGCCCCTTCCTAGGACCTTCTACTTAGGCTATTGTTTCCATTCTCTGCATCCTAGATGCAGACCTCTCTACATTATTAGGAGTGTTTCCAGACAATCTCTAGACCTGTTCACAACTGGAGAGAGGCCTCCAGGGCAGTGCGAGCTCATGACTGCCTAAAGAGACCTCAGTGGGAACAAGGTTAAGGACCAACTGTCTTCCATGCAGCCTTCTTAGCATGCCAAAACATGGCATATTCCAATTCACAGTTTCAATTAAATAATAATATTAAGGTCACTCTTTAGTTACCCTCACACACGTTATTAAATCCTAACCATTTATGAATGTTATTGTTGCTGTTGCTATAACTTTATAGGTGTCTCTGAAGAGCTTGTGAATGAACAGCGAAGCCACAGGAAATTAAATCTTATTCTTATAAAAGCAAATTTGACCATCTAAGAAAAATTGGATAAACTAATTAGCCATCAGGAACCACTTACACTAATTTTAATTTTTCTATTATTTATTGATCATCTACTGCATACCGAACACTACTAAATGCTTGCTGTCAATCAGCGAAGCAGATGTCATTGGTCTCATTTGCAACTTGAGGAAACTGAAACTCACAGAAGGTTCACATGACTGGGCCAAGGTCATCAACAGTTATCGCCATCAGGGTCTGTCAGGAACACTGTTCTTCTGGATGTGTGTTTATTATTTATTTCAGTTTATATATAGTCTTATGTGCAAAGATATCAGGAAAAAGACATGTGTTGCCTAGACTGGCAAACTCAGACACCTGCTGTGCCCAGGAAGATGCTGCTTAGTAATAAACCCTCCATTACCACTGAGTAGGAAAAACAGGGTTCATGTAATTCATCTTTGTTGGCTACCTCATTAGAAACACCGTTGAAACACACATCTGGGTGGGACAAAGAGGGTATTTCCAGAAAGGCTTTTCTTTTTTTCCCTCCCATTTTTAACTTGTTATGTGCATGGTCTTATTTCTTCCTGCATGCATTTCTGTGCACCGAGTATGTGCCTGATGCCTTATGGACCAGAAAACGGTGTCGTATCCTCTGGGACTAAAGTTGCAGGTGGTTGTAAGCCATCATGTGGGTGCTGGGAATTGAACATGGTCCTCTGAAAGATCAGTCAGTGCTCTTATCCACTGAGTCATCTGTCCAGTCCGTTTCTAGAAATGTTTGACTTAACAGGGAAAACCTATCCTGAATATGCATGGCTGGGGCAATGGACTGAATAAAATAGAGTTATGGAGTCGAGCACTGACATTTTCTGCCTGTGGATGCATGTGACCAGCTCCTTTGCTCTCACTGCCGTGATTTCATCAGTCAGATTTCTGCCTGTGGACACATGTGACCAGCTCCTTCACTCCCTCATTGCCATAATTTCCCACCATAATGATCTGTGTCTCTTAAACTGTGAGCCAAAAGAAAAAGCCCCTCCCTTAAGTTGCATTGTTGGGTATTTTATCATAGTACTAAGAAGAGTAACTAACACACATGGAGAAAAGAGAGAACAGGAGCACATGGCCCTTTCAAGGAGGTGTCTCCTGCACAGTTCTACATGGCGGCAGCAGCTGCTGCTGCTGAAACTACTAGAAATACATCCCAGGAGACCAGATGTGATTTCCAACCAAGAAAGAGAAATGGAGATTTGCAGGGTAGCTCAATGTGGTTTGAAAGTTTACAACCAGACTCAAATATTCTTTTAGAAAATGAAAATAAAACAAAAAACAGCATTATGTATGCCAATACCATGTCAGCTAAGTTAAATGAGTATGTGGGCAGGATCCAGCCTTCAAGCCACTGGTTTCCAGCATCCACTACACAGACCATTGAAGCATTATTTGTGACTTGGAAGAATTTGATAAACAACCTTAATGGCTGATGATGGGGGCTGGCCCAGCTATATGTGATGCAGCCTTCTGATTACATTTTCAAAGGCTTTAATAGTGAGCAGCCTGGAGACTATGTAGTACCCTAGAAAACTCTTAGGAAACGCAGAAGGATAGCAGGCTTCTGAGGTGTCATTATATTTAAAAAGCAAACTATAAAATGATACCCAGGCAAATGTTTGATGTCTTGAGCCGTGGGACAGTTACAAGGATGATTCAGGCACTTCCCAGCATGAATGTCACACCTCAGTAAAAACAGCACTATGATTACCCTGCTGTGCTGTTCTGCATGGATACGGACAGGGATTTCAAGGATGCATGGGCAGTGGAAACAATGTGACTGTCTTGGTTGTAAGATAATGGAAAACTCCTTTTCTCTTTTCCTATATATTGATTTCTATTACTGTCACTGCTACACAACAGCTCTTGGGGGAGGGGGTTCCTAAAAATATGTAATCTCATAAGAGCCAGAATGGAATTCCATCTGACTTTTAGAAAAATCAGTATATAATTTCCTTCCCATCTGAATGCAGAATAAATGCCCCAAAAGAGCTGGAGAAAGGGCTCAGTTGGGAAGTGCTTGCTGTTCAATGACAAGGGTCTGGGTTTCATTTCTGGCCACGGACACTGTGCACCCACATAAAGCCAGTATGGTGGGACACACTTGTCATCTGAGCCCTGAGAAAGCAGACACAGAATTCACTGCTCAGACAGAATAGCTGATTGGTGAGCTCCAGGTTCAGAGAAGAGCCCTATCTCAAAATGTAACATGGATAAATAGTGAAGAAGGGACACAGTGTTGACCTCTAGCCTACACACACAAACACACACACATACACACACACGTGTGCACACCCACTCATGTGCACACCCACAGAGCTCCCAAGGAGGAATTCATTAACTTTAATATTTGTCTTGTTTTGGATTATTTTCTGTCTCTCGTCATCTGAGCCATGCACAAGCCTCAGTTCTATACTCAGATGGTCTAAAGGGAAGTTAGCAGTATAAATGTCCTACAAGGTATAAAACAGACATGATGCTATTGCCTTTGGCCCCTGTTACTTGACAGTCCCCAGCAAGCTGGGGTGACTCCATCCGTGCCCATGAGCTACCTCTGTGCCCTTTAAGTCAATCCCGGTGATTTCTGCTGTGTTGAAATGGTGCGGGACAATTGTCTGTATTCTGTCAATCATGCTTTAAATAAATGCTGATTGGCCAGGCAGGTAGTATAGGCAGGAAAACCAGACAGGAAGTAGAAGTGAGAACAGGAGAATTCAGAGAAGCAGGAAGCTCCCTTGGCATTCCTGTGCAGTCCACCAAAGAAGCAGCATCTGTCCCTGTCCCAGCTGAGAAAAAGGTACCAGCCATGTGGCTAACATAGATAAGAATCATGGGTTAATATAAGTTATAAGAGCTAGTAAGAAGCATGAGCTAATGGGTCAATCAGTTTATAATCTTAAAGAGACCTCTGTGTGATTTTCTTTGGGGCTTGCCGGCTGTAGGGTACTGGGCAGGTCAGAAGCCCCAACAAGCCAGCCCTCATGTTACATTGAAAAGCCAACCAAATGACTTTTAAAAACTGAGGAAAGATCATTAAGTCACATGTCCAGTATTCAAGGCAGAAGGCCAATAAGAACTGTGGTTATTTTGATATTGTCCCATACTGGCTTTCTACATGGTCTTTACCCTCCACCTAGCAATAAGACAGCCAAGTTCTTAGTTCTCACCCAACAAAGGAGTGATTTTATTTCCCTCCAGTTCTCTTTGGAGAGGGTTTCCCTGTACCCAAACTCCATAATTAAACTCCTATTCATGTCTCATAATAGAACAGGATTTAAAAACTAGTCACTAGAAGATAAGATGATGAAATTACCGTGAACTAACCATCTGGATGGAGGCTGGCATGGACACCATAGACATGATGACTTTGGAATCTCACGTCAAATTTCACTCCTACTAAACATCTTAAAGAATGTCCACCCCATTGGTTCTAGGTTCTGTCTCTCGCCTGGGGCATAGGAAAATCCTCCTGACTAATCTATCTGTAAGTCCCTTGCTTAGTGGAGCATCCCAGAAGTTAGGAATGCCTACACTGGGAGTAGGTGGGTCGGAGAAGAGTCGGAAAGGAAGCCAGGAAGGGAAGGAAGCTTGTTCATGTCTTGGTGAACTGTGCTTCGTGAGAGCAAGACTATGCTGCATGAAGGCTGATCTGATAGACAGCCACAAGGGGCTTCTGAGAACTAAATGGAATTAGCAGTCAGCAAATATCCAGGAAACACAAAATTAAAATCTCAGAAAGAACATCCTGCCAAGAATGACACTCACCCATCCCTCGCACGGTTTGAGGACTTGATCCCAGGCTGCATGGAACATTGGTGGCAAAGGCTGCACTGTCTCTGCTCAGAACCAAACCTCCACTGGGAAATGTGGTCATTAAGTCAACCAATTATGGGCTAATTAATTACCATTTTGATAAATGCTGTTGATAGAGAAATACAGAAGCCTAAAATCAGATAATGGTGCAAGGTGGGAGGTGTGAAATCAGAAAATGCTTCCCCAAGGAGGTGACATTTAAACTGAGTGGCATTCTGATTCAGAGAAAGGGGGAGGAAAGTTTATATCAGAAAGAAGAAACTGTGTGTAGCAAGTCCCTAGCCAACAAGGGAAGACTAAAAGAAAGTCCAGTAAGGAGAACACAGAGCATAAGGAGCAGTCCTGTGAGATGTGGGAGGAGGGCAGCTAGCAACAGAATCCTGCAGGACCTGTCCTGTTGGAGGGTGCTGGGCATGTGACGTGCATGAAAAACCAAAAGACACAATAAGTGACCCTCAAGGCCATGCAAGTGAGCTGCTTCCAGGATTCTCAAGTGCCCCTGTCGAGGGACTGGGTTCTGATAAAACTGCTCATTGTGTTCAATGTATCTTTTCACCCAAGTCACACAGTGTCACCATAAAACCACAGACCTCAGAATGCCCTACAGCCTAGAGAACTGACACAGTACCTCTGAGGGATCATATGAGTCCCAGAGACTGAGGGCCGGGCGGCTGTCTTGCAGCAGCCCAGCAGTCACCTGCCTTGAACCTCCAGAGTGCCCACCACAAGCTGGAGGCCTGTCCTAGCCTCAAATGGGCAAGGGTTAATTTGCCTGCTAATTTTCCACATGAGGGGATATGTGCAATGAACACAAACAAGAGGCAGAGCCAGACACTGTCTCCAGCTGAGAAATCAATTCGGGCTTTAAATTACTCTGGGCGACCCAGTCACCACTGAGACGCGAGTACTGTCCATCCTGACTTATAGTAAGTTGCAATCCTGGAGCTTGGAGCCTTCAAGCGTGCCCTGGGAGATTTCCCTGCTGAACCCCAGGAGCCCACTAATGTCCCCATGGAGAGGAACAGCATATCCCCAGGTCGGGCAGGCCGCTCACAATGCACAGTAGTGGGCGTTGATACCTGCTGAGCCCCTTCCCTGTAGAGCAACTGCATAGCACCTACGGGTGGTATACCCATACCTAGACTCAGAGGCCACTCTCCTACTACCCCCAACATTAGGTGGCTCGACTGAGGAATTGTCTTGAGTCATGTATCAATTTCACAAGGTAACATGAATGTTAGATCCTCTCCTTGGCCCAGAGGCAACCTGAAGAAGATACCTATGTGTCTTAATATAGGAACTTCCAAAGGCTGTGATGCTTCTGGTTCTGACCTTCAGTTCTTCCAGACAACAGACAGGTAACCTCAGGCAGTGGTGACCTCTCTGTGTCTTGGGTTCCTCACCTTTGCAATGGACATAGTGTCTCCCAAACTGGTCACATGAGTTACACAGAGATGGATAAAATGGCTTCCATGTATCACAGGAAGCAGGTCAGCAGTTTACAGGGCCTGCGGGAGAAAGAGAGGGGCTAGGAGAAATTGGCTTAAATGAGTCTAGAGTGTGTAACAGAGGAGGAATAAATGTGTTCTAGAACCAGATCCTGATGGTGCTGCACAAGTGTGGAAGATATTAAATACTGGTGAATTGCACACTTGGAAGGGATGATGTGGACATGTGAGTTGTATCTTAGCAAGATACAACTGCATGTGGATGCACGGTTGTATGCACTATAAAGCATGTATAAAATTCACTTGGTTGTCTCAGGAGGACAGACATGCACTTTTACTCAAGATGATGGAGATGATTCAAACATAAGCTCAGAAAAGAAGTTTCCAGAAGAATGAGGGGTGCTGTAGGAAGTCTTACAGCCAGTGGTTACCCCCACTGGGCGTGGCCTCTTATACTATATATGCCGATGTAGAGCATGCGTCCGCCCTCTTTTCCAGCCTCTCTGTTCCAGTGGTGGGATTCGTTTTCTGATCTCCGTTCAAACAGAGGATTCTGATTTGTGAGTCTACCCCTAAAGAAATAACCATCTATTTCTCAAGTCTGAGCTAGTGTGGGATTTCTTTTAAGCATCCAACCACAGAGGGGTTGCAGGTATTATACATAATCTTGAATCTATCACATAGTATAGTAGCCACTTGCAGTCAACAGTTGTCCTACTGGACAGGACAGACGGTTAAAAAAAGGGAGCAAGGGAGGAAGAATACTCCCACTGATCACAGACCTCTGCGAGTCAGCCACACTCCTACATGACCTTATTCCACTCACCAACACCTCAGCAAGGGAGAGGGTCTTTCCCATGTTGGCATCTGAGTAAACTGAGGCACAGAGAGCTTTGCAAAATAAGCTGAAAGAAACGATAGCCGAATAGAGAAATATAGAAACATGGGGATTCATGGGAAAGTCACTCCGTCATTCAGCTGGGCTCAACTGGAAGTGGGCGTCAGTGGAAATGTGTCCCCACTCATTAGGAGCTGAGCGTCTAGCTGTGTAGTGCGGGATGGTGACAGCCTTCACTTTCAGGGTGCCTCCCAGGTACCTCTTTGTCTTACTTCCTGACACTCCCGCTGCTCTTGGCAGTCACAAATGCCCTGCCTCCTTCTCTCTTCCACCCTCACCAGCCCCTTATTTCTCCTTTCTCTTAGGAGCAGAGGCTTCCACTCCTCAGTCGGCCTTTGTCTGGAAGCGTCTTTCCTCCTCTCTCTGCGAATAAACCAGGAGAGGCACTTGTAGGGGCCTCTCTTTCCTGATTGTGATTGAAGTGGGTCTCCCTGAGGTGAGTCTCCGCCTACATCCTTCATCAGGTCAGAACACAGAGCCTGCACGCAACCACTCTCCCTTCGTTTTGGACAAAGCAAACTGGTGGGTCTGCCCAATGTCTATGGCCATATTTTACCCAGCGCGTTTGTTAGCTCCTTCCGGTCACTCACTTAGCCAGGCTCCCTGGCCTGCAGGAAGGTATTGTCTCTCCAATTTCTTCAGATGTGTTGGAAAATCAGAATGATGCCATATAGCCCAATGTCACTTCAGGTCACAACAGATGCAACCAGAGTAAAGCTGGTGGCTACAAATAGGACAAAGACGCCAGGCGTTCAGATTGGGAGACTCAGCACATCTAGCTATGTCTCTCTACCTGACTTGCTTACCTTCTCTCTGACCCTATAAAGTCTTATTTTTTTACATTTAAATTTTCTTTAACTGTATGTGTGAGCATGTGTGTTCATTTGTGCATGTGTGTGGGAGGATGGATGAATGTCATGCAGAGGTCAGAAGACAATCTAATGGTCAGACCTGCCGTGAGAGGTCTTGTTCTGCCTTTACATGGGTTCCAGACACCACACTCGGGCTTTCCCAACAAGTGCTTCTACCTACAGAGCTATCTCACCAGAAATGTATTTTTTTCCCTAAAGAATTGGGAAGGTAGACCTACTAAAAGATGATGCTACTCCTTTTCAAAAGAAGCCTTTAATTTACTGACATTTTTATAGTTACTCATAAATTGATTCATTGAGTGGTTTTGAATGTATTTTTGAATACTGTTATTATGACTGGAATCAAAATACACTCTCGGGGGGGGGGGGGGAGCTTGCCCAGTTGCACTAAGAACTACAACACAGGCTCATGAGAGGAGGGCAAGCTGCCCTACCAGGTTGGAAGAGTGCAGGGCCAAGTCTGCACTGGTGTAGACAGGAGGGCTGCATGCCAAAAGCACCCACACGTGGCCAGGAACCTGAGTCTCATTAACTTATTCAGAGCAGTGACCAAGCTGAGCCAAACAGACTCACCCTTTTTCCTGAGATCACATCTTCTCTCCATAAGGCCAAAAGAAGTCCCACCCCCAAGCTCCACTGTTATCTATTCCTCAGTGTGAGACTGAGTGGCCCCACGGATATGAATAAAGTCTCATTTACTGTGTAGCCCCAGATACCCCCCCTGAGGGCAGGGTCAGGAAGCAGATGAGAGGAGGAAGTGGGGGCCTATCGATGGTTTGTTTGTTCTGTTTGAGCCATTGGCTTCTCCATGTGCCCTATATCTCAAGCAAGGGCCAGAGCATGGCTGGCTCTCAGAAATCACAAAAAGAAAAAAAAAAAAGAATAGATCGTTGATATTGCAGGAAAATGAGCCTGGAGATGTGAGAACATTAAAAACAAACAAACAAAAACTGCACCCAACTCCATTTTGAAGACATGTAAAGTGTAAAAGAGGGGGAGTGAGATGGGGACTGGGCAGCAGGGCTTGTTTTCAGAGGCCTGCGGCGCCTTGCTGACTTGAAATTTCCTTCTGTAAGCACTAAGAGCTTGCATGCTGACTTTTGAGCAGGGGAATGAAGTGGCCTGATTGGCAATTTAGAAATATCACTTTGGGAAAAGCAGTATGGAACCAAGGTGTAAAATGATCAGATATTGAATTTAAATCACCAGTAATGATAAGAGGAATGGAAGAAACATAACAGGCAGTGTCGATTGAGTGTGAGCTGGAGGGAGGGCTGAGACAGTGTTTAGGTCAACAATGTTGGAAACTTAGAAGGCTGAACCAAGGACCAGGTTGCAGAAGAAGGGCTTGGGGAGCCCTGGGAGAGAACAAGACTGTCAGCACTACCACAGGAGTCGTGCACTCAGAGACCTGCATCTGCCTTATCAAACAGCAAGGACACCTAGAAACCATCGAGCCCTAATCATCTCCCAATAATTAATCACTCATTACTCTGTGATTCATCTGACTTTGCATCAAAATGAATGTAAAAATTAAATTTTATGGACAAATGATTTAAACTGGCATTCCACAAAGAGAAGAGACATAAATGGCTAATAAACATGTGAAAATACCTTCAACACCATTAGTCATCAGGGAAATAAATATTAAAACCAGAATGAGACAGATTTTATGTGTCTAAAGTAGCGTGGGTGCAATTCTAAAGGACATATAAGATAATCAGAGGTTGTGGGAAATTGGCATCCTTAGTCTCTGATATGAGACAGTGATGGCTAACAAGGTATTATTAGAACAAGTGTCGTTTAAAACACTGACAAGGTCAAAGACTAAGGCAGAGTGTGAACAAAGATGTGAACCCGTTGGACTCAGTTTGTGCTAATGAGGATGCAGAAGGATCCAGCCACTTGTGACATGGTTTGATACTATCTTATGAAGTTAAAGATAATCCTCCTACTATATATAAAGCAGCAAGCTATTCTGAAGCGTTCACAGGAGAAAAGTGAGAAAGCATGTCATCGCAAGATGTGTGCAGCTCTGTTGGTAACAGTCAGGAACTGGGGATACACTGCTGCCAGAGGACACGAGTCATTAAGTGAAAAGCTTCATCCAAGTCACAGAGTACCTCCCTTTGAGTTATTTGTCAGGGAGGCCCCAGAAGTCTGCAAAGCAGTATAGGCTACTACCATTGCTCTTGGTTGCTCACTGTAACTAGATGGCAAGACTCACTTGCTGAAGGTATCACATTCTTTGGTTGCAGGTCTTAGAGAAGTCAATCCCAAATCCACCAGGAAACGTCTTCTTTGCCCCAAGTTGTGCAAGTCACAAAGGGGGAAGGACATCTATGGTCTTACCCCAGTGTTAGACCACGAATATTACAACATAGACCTGCCTGGCAAGAAATACACACTGAAGCAATAGTTGTATGACGTATGGCATAACTGATGACTTTTTCAATGGATCTGAGGCCTGCTCCACAGCAAGGAATTCATGTCTGGTATTGTAAACTTGGTCAATAGCGAGAGTGGTCAGAGCCCCTACTAGGGAACCTAATACTGTTCTTTCATTCGTGTGGAGGAATGCTGTGCCATGTGATCTTTTGGACATCACATGGCCACTGCACGCATGAAACACGGCAGCTTTGGTTAGCACACAAAATCTACTCAAGATCAGGCGAGAACAGCGTAAATCAAACATTTAAAGAGATTGGGCACAATGCTATATAATTCCTCTAGAAACCAGAATAGGAAAGATTATATCTCATCTCTCCCTTTAGGAGATCAGAATTATCTAGCAACCTACATGGAAACACTACAGAAAAAACAGTTGCAACCAATATTTATTTTTAAAACAGACATAAAGTCTATTAAGAAAATATTAGGAAATAAAATTCACATATATACCTGAACCAAGTAGAGTTCATTCAAGAGATACAAGGCTAATAAGTATTCAAAATCTGAGAGCCAGATATGGTGGTGTGTACCTTTAATCCCAATACTTCAGAAGCAGAGGCAGGCAGGTCTCTGAGAGTTCAAGGCCAGCCTAATCTATATAGTTTCAAAAACCAATCAATTTAATCCATCATAATAAAAGCCACAGTAAAAATGTAGTATTTGATTCAGAAAAGGCATTTGGTAATTTAAATATCAATTTATAATTTTTAAAAGATCCTTTAAAAACTAGGAGTAGAGGGGACTGCCCACAACTTATGCAGACTAGCCACACAAAACTCGTTATACTACATAGGAGAGGTAAATGGTAATGTTCTAAAGCTATAAGGAAGACAAGGATGGCTACTCTCACCATCTTAACAGGAAGACCTGGCCAACACAATAAGACAGGAAAAAGCCGAAAAAGAAGAAAGTAGAGTGTGTAGGAAAGAAGAACTAAGTGCCCCTTCTCACATGGTATAATGTCTTGTGCAGAAGTACCCTGAAGAAAACCCTTAGGTGAATAAATGTGTTTAATGTGTAGATTACACATCTACACATTAGCAATAAAAGAAATAAGGGCCAATCACATTGTTCAGTGGATAAGTATGCTTCCCTCCAAGGCTGATGACCTGATGAATCCACACAGTATGAGAAGAGGACTTATTCCCAAAAGATGTTCTCTGACCTCCACATGTTAATTGTGGCATACACATGCACGCGCGCGCGCACGCACACACACACACACACACACACACACATGTACGCACACTCACACACATGCACATAGGTATATTAAAAATTAACATAACAAATAAAATTTTTTTAATCACTAAAACATACAATAAAATATTAGGTATAAAACATATATGTGGTGATATTTTGTTTGTGATATAACAAATAAAACTTGCCTAAGGATCAGAGTGTGGAGTGAGCTACTAGATAACCATAGAGACCATAGGCAGTGGTGGCACACACCTTTAATCCCAGTACTTGGGAGTCACACATCTTTAATCCCAACACTAGGGAGGTGGAGACAGGAAGGGATAAGGCTGGGCAGAGAGAGGAATATAAGGCGGGAGGAGACAGGAGCTCAAGGCATTCAGTCTAAGGTCTTGGAGAGACAGGATGCTCCATTCAGTCTGATGATTTTGTAGAGTTAAGAACTAGTGGTTATTATTAAGACTAACTAGAAATTGCACAACACATGTACAAGACTTTGTATGCTCAAGGCTAGAAACTTGGGAAAGGGTAACTGAACATATAGAGAGCATGCTATACTCATGGACTGGAAAATTCTAGTAGTAAAGACAGATTTTCACAAAGTGAGACATAGGATGAATGCAATTCCTACCAATATCTTTGAATGTATTCACAAACATTCTAAACTTTATATGAAAGGCAAAGGAATCCCGTGACCTATAGCGGCGGACCCAATCTATTCAATATTCATACCTGTCATAAAGCAACTTAGGTGTGTGGTTCAGTGGAATAGAACACTGACTCCAGGAATAGGTCCACAGCAATGTGTCCTACTGGTTTTGATAAAAGTTCCTCAATAGAAGAAAGATGGTGTATGAGTCAGCTTTCTGCCACTATAAGGAAACACTCAGGCTTGGAGGCGCTTTCTGTTTTATAGTGGGCAACACATCATGATGGAAGCAGAGGGCAGAGTAGAACCATTCAATATATGAGAAAGAAATAGAGGGGTGGAGGGTGAAAAGGAGGAGACACCCACTTGGGTCTCATAATCCCCTTCAGGAGCACACACCCCAAAGACCTAAAGACCTCCCACTGGAGTGTTTTTGTTGCTGGTGGGTTTTTTGTTTGTTTGCTTGTTTTCCTCCTCTAATGCAATCCCCCCAGCTCTGTAGTAGAACACCTGCTGTGGTCTCCCTTCCTCCATCCCCAACAGATCACAAAGATCTTCCCCAACCTTTCTTTGCCCCCCTTATGCCATCATCCCAGCCTCCAACACCAACAGGCATGCCTTTGAACACAACAGCTAAGCAGCCCTGAGAAACAGATCAGTGTTTCAGGCATCATAAGAGAAGCTTCCTCTGGCAGCAGGTGGGAGCAGATGCAGAGACTCACAGCCAAACATTACTTGGAGAAAGAGTCTAAATGGGATGTCTCCATCCAATCCCTCCCCTCAGAGCTCAGGGAGGCCTGAGGAAGTGGAGGCAGAAAGAGAGGATGAAGGACACCAGGAGAACAAGCCCCTCTGAATCAACTGAGCAAAGAGCTTATGAGCTCACGGAGACTGAAGCAGCAGCACAGGACTACACAGGCCTGCACCAGGTCTTCTGCACATATGTGTTAGAACTTGTAGCTTATAGGACTCCTGAGTGTGAGAACAAGTGGGTCTCTGACTCTTGTGCTTCCTCGGAGGACCCTTTTCCTTCTGCTGGGCGACTTGTCCAACTTGGATATGATGGTTTTTGCTTTATCTTATTATGTTTTATTTTTTTCTGTTTTGTTGTTATTTCTTAGAAACCTGTTCTTTTCTAATGAGAAAAATAGAAAGAGAGTGGATCCAGAGGGGAGGGGAGGTGGGGAGGAAAAGTTAGAGAAAGAAGAAACTGTAATCAAGATATAGTGTATGAGAAAAGAATCTTTTTTTTTTCTCAGAATAGGAAAATTTATTATTACTGTGCTTCCACTGTCAGAATTTAGGATCTTGGTCTCTCCTTCTTGCCTTTGTACAGGGCCAAAGGGGACACATTGGCTACTTTAACAACCTTAAAGCGGACTCCAGGAATATCACCTACAGCATGACCCTTTCGACCAAATCCAGCAACCAGAACTTCATCGTTCTCCTCAATGAAGTTCAAGCAACCGTCATTGGGCACGAAAGCTGAGATCTTCTTGCCGTTCTTGATGAGCCTGACACACTTCCTGATAGCAGAATTTGGCTGTTTGGCTTCAACTCCTACTTTTTCCAGCACGATTCCCTTGGCATGAGAGGCACCTCCAAAAGGATTGGCCTTCAGGGCTGTGCCCAAGTGGGCTTTCTTGTACTGTTTATCATGCCACTTCTGGTCCCGTCGGTGGCTGCGGAGTTTCCTGGCAGTACGGAGACCACGACACTTGCCCATCTTGCCGACGCCACGGGCCCGAGAGAAAGAGCAGAATCTATTTTCAATAAAAGGAAAAAGATGAAGAAAAAAAAAGACCTCAAACTTGGCCCATCCTTAAAATTTTACCACCCGTAGAGCGCAGAGCTGGTGATCAAGCCTTCAGCAGATGGATGTATGGGGAGTACTCCACATCCAGACCACAGCAGAAATTCTCCTACACCATGCTGGAGCCACTGGTGTCCAAACACCGAAATGAGCTTTCTAAATCTCACAGCTTATAACTCTTTAAATGGATCTGAGTGTTAGGGTTAGGGTTATTTCAACAGAAGTTTCCTAGGGAAGAACACAGAGAAAAATCTTCAAGGCATTACAACAGAGTGGCTACCTTGGAAAAGAAAGCAACACTGAATGTTGGCAAGGAGAGGCTAGACACACAGCTCTCTTGATAGAGTGCTTGCCTGGTGTAAGTGAAGGCTGGGTTTGATCCCTAGCACCACGTGAACCGGGCATGATGGTTCATGCCTATACTCCTAGCACTTAACAAGAAGCAAGAAGATTACAAACGCAAGGTCTTTCTCAGCTACACAGCAAAAGTGAGGCCAGTCTGGGTTCCCCCAAACAGAAGGTGGATCAATCAGAACTTTCAGATATTGCTGCAGGGAGCGCAAATTTGTCCAGTCACTACAGAAAACTGATTGGCAACACTGTTAAAGTTAATTGTGCTCATAACTTCATGACTAAGCAATTTCACTGAAAAAGAATCTAAATTTCCACCAGTAACAAAGCATTAATCTATATTTTATATAGTATGTTACATGACATAAATAGAGATCAAATGAACAGCCTGGAGAAACACACTCAGATAAGAATGTGCTTACCACAGGAGCCTGAGGACTTGAGTCTGGATCCCTAGAAGCCATGTGAAAAGCTGGTCTCCGTGTGCACCTGTGACCCCTCCCGTGGAGCTTGTTGGACAATCAGTCTAGTTGGATTGGTGAGTTCCAGGTTGAGTGAGAGATTGTCTTAAAATAGAAGGTGGAAAAGGACTGAGTGAGAGACTCAACACAGCTCCCTGACCTCCACATACACAGGGGTATGAGCACGTGACCACACAGTCACACATGTACACACCAAAAGGAAATTGAATGAATAATTTCTAAATTCAATGTCATGCTTGAATCTCTTAACTCTGAAATTACAAAACTCTGTGGGTGATTGTATTTCTGCATGATGGTATTGAAAGCAGTTTAAGTGAATCTATGATATTGAATACAAGGTTATATTGACCTTTGAACAGGATAATAGGGATAATGATGGAAAGGGGAGCACCAGATATCTTTAGAGATGTTGTTTTCACCCTACTTCTTGACCTGGTTAGCATGGATATGTTCCCTTGCTTAGAATACACTGAGCTCAATTTGTAGTTTATGGACTTTTTAACATGGGTGTTAACTTTCAACAAAAATTATTTAAAAGTTGTATTTGAGTTGGTACCAGTCACCACATATGAAAGAAAGCTAAAATTTTGTATGCAGATTACCTTAGAGGGGAGAGACGAAGTATCAACTACCCACGGGATCTAGAATTGGGGAACTTAGCAACTGTAAGTGCCAGAAACCAAGAGCAGATGGGAGCCAGAAAAGAAAGCCAAACATTGGATCAAGAAGAAACAGATGAAGTCAGCATGTCCCTGAATGGTGGTGCAGAAGCTGAGCCGCATTGTGAAGGCAGAGGTGCAGCTCGGATGCTCAAAGCACGGGCATCCCAGAGCGATGTTCTGAAATCACAGCTCTGTATAATCATTTATCCCCATCACAGCAACATGGCCACATAGAGCACTAAGATGCTCTGAAACCATGGATTCATCTTCCCATCTCTCCCTGTCACTTCTCTTGCCATGCAGTGTTTCTCATTCCCAACTGCACAGGTCACCTTGCAGTCTTAGCAACGGAACCAAACCTCTATCTGACAATTCCCAGAGGATCTCAGCGGAAGAGTTGGAAGGGGGAATGTCATTATGATTTTACCAAGTATTCAAGACCTCCTTTCTTTCCTCACCCTCTCTCCTTGGTCTCTGAAAAAAAAAACAAGGATGTTTATCATACAATAATGAAATAAAAATAAAGTCATTCATCAAGAACCCTGTATTTATTTTCTTTATGTCTGAAGGTTGTTAAATCCTAATTATCCTGAACTATTTTCATACTGCTGAGCAGCCTCCACTTATGAAGTCAGTAATTAATATTCAATTTGCCTACAGCTTTCAGATTTGCATGTTAATTATTGATTTCTTAATCACCAGTATGGGTGTTTGAGAGCTTTGGAGAACACTGACATTTCAGTATGTTGCAGAGTGATCATCTCTGCAGATTGGGGTTTTTAAGAAAATATTTTGCAAGCTTATGTTTTCAGCTTTCTACTCCACCCAGAGCCCTGACTTTTCCTGAGATATCTGCCTAGGCTATGCATTGCTGTTATTGATAATTTTGAGCGCACACCTGGACAGGAGCAAGGTCACCCCTTATGGTGTCTGTCTCTGCCTGGACATCCTTTCTAAGTGTCCTCCCACGGGAGAAGATGAGGGAGAGTGAGAAATCTGAGCCACAGAGAAGCCTGTATTCTATTGGGTGTTGAGGTAGAGACCTGCTGCAGTGGTTGTTCTAATTGAGCTGTCTAGAATAACCAAAGCACGGAACTCTATGGCATTATAGAAATTTCAGATAGCGGGTGATACCTGAAGCCCAGGTTAGGCAATAACATCAAAGTTGTAGCCAATAAAATTTTTCACAAGATTGCAGTCAACCATGAGAGAACTCAAAGAGAGGAATCTATTGAATTTCCAGAGAAAAGGAACTGGCATGTACTAAATATCTCTCTATCTCTCTCTCTATCTCTCTCTCTCTCTCTCTCTCCCTCTCTCCCTCTCTCCCTCTTCCTCTCTCCTTCCCTCTCACTCTCCCTCCCTCCCTCCCTTCCTGTCCCTTTTTCTTCATCGTGTGTGTGTGTGTGTGTGTGTGTGTGTGTGTGCAGGTGAACAAGCAGAAATGTGAGATTCTGTTTGGAGATCAGAGTCCACCTTAGGTAATGTTTCTCAAGATGCTGTTGACTTTATTTTTTTGTTTGCTAGATTTCTTCACTTTATTTTATGTGTGAGTGTTTTGACCACATGTATGTCTGTGCAACGTGTATGTGCTTGGTACCCTTGGAGGTCAGAAGAAGGCATCAGATCCCCTGGATCTGAAGTTACAAATGGTTGTGAGCCACCATGTGGATGCTGGAAATGGAAACTGGGCCAGTGCTCTTAATGGCTGAGTCACCTTTCCAGCCCTAGACTTAATTTTTCCTGAGAAAGGGTTTCTCATTGGCCTAGAACTCACCAATTCAGCCAAACCGGCTGATAGGTGAGCCCCAGGGATCTGCCTGTTTCTGTCTCCCAGCACTGGGGTTACAGGCACATACCTGACATTTGTATGTGCGTTCTGGGAATATAACTCTGGTCCTCAGGTTTGCACAGCAGTAACTTTACTGGCTTATCTCTTATCTCTCTGGCATGTACTAAACATCTTATGAATTTAACTGCCTGGACAGATGCTCAGAGAGGATCACAGACCGAGTCAGAATCCTTCCTGCATGACTGAGGGTCCTGGAAGAACAGCTTGAGATGCCAAGTTCACCCAAGCCATGCACAAGGCGGAAAACCAGCTGAGAGCCAGGAGGAGGTATACCTGACCAGACACTGGAATGTACAGAGTGGAAAGATAAGATATTGCTGTGGTATGAAAGGATAGAGAACAGGCTCAGAGAAATAGAGGTTGTGGAGTATAGCTCAAGAATGAGTTTTTAAAATGGGGCTGCTAAGTCCTGTCTTGTTGTTTGTCCATTGCTGCTCAGATGGCCAGCAAGCTCTCCAAAGGAAAGGCACTGCAGATAAGAGCTGTCACCCTGAAACAGCACAGCCACAACAACTTGCTAGTAACATCCAAGGTGGGGTCAGTATAGACAAAACATCTCTGCTTTTATCGTTGGCTGAGACAGAGGGAGCCTGAGCCCACTGACAGGAGTAGCTGGAAGGAGTCTTTGAAGGCACAGTGTGAGCGCAAAGGGCTTTTCTTGGGACTACCATGAAATCCCAACCTCGAGATTTATGCTGACCACTACACTGATTTTATTCAGTGAATTGATCCAGAGAGGCCATTTCCTAGCAAGAAACCTAGCCAACAGACTGCATCTGTCACTAGGTGTGTATCTCTAAGTACCCCACGAATCTTAACGTGGCTTTCAATAAACCAGCTAACCATTTTCTGCCATACGAGAGAAATGGAAATGGGAGGCAGCTGCAGCAGGTACACTTGAAGTTACCCACGTGGTAGGCAAGGACCCACTATTGAGGAGACTTTCAGCAGTACTTTCAAACTGGCACCTCATGCCGTTATCTCAAGGTAATTAGAAATCTAAGAGGAAGCCAACTTCAGCCGCATGGACAGCTGCTATGTCCTTTGAGTTCTGTCCGTCTATTTCTGAAACCTCTGTCCAGTCAGAACTCTAAACCTGGCATCCAAGTGGCCTGAAATAGCTTTGCTGTGCCATCCAGCCTAAGCTCTTCTACTGGCCCGCTGTGGAGGATGGTGTCCAGTCCAATCCTTCTCCCTTTTGTTCTTCCCCTGACTTTGTGGGCCTTGCTGTTCCTCCTACTAAAAAAGAAGAAAATGCTCCTGCGGCAAAGCTCATTCTTCCCTAGAAGCTGCTGGACAGCACTTGTCCAGCAGCATGGGTGCAAGCATGGGTGAGCGAAACAAAGTGTTTTCATTTCCTTGGCTGAGAGGCACCCTCTGGAGCTCACTCCCAGCTCCATCTCGGGAGCTTGAGAAAATTCAAGCCCTCTCTATTCTGCTTGAGACAGCAGGAAGTAAGCAGTACAGCTGTTTAAGGTCCTCTCTGCCCTGATGCCCATGCTGCTGTTCCCTTTCCCTGCTCTGCGATGGTTTAGTGGATCGCCAATTTGTCTATGAGATGCTTTCTTCCATCGGGCTGCTTTGCTGGGTATTCCATCACAACCACGAGAAGGATAACTAACACAGACCATAGCAGTGAGGGGACTGGAGTAACACTGTCACTTCCCAGGAGTCCACCTCACAGACCTCTTCATTCTATGGAAGTTGCAGGCCCCTGTGCATCATGAACTTGGTGCTGTACTCAAGATCCTTTCCTTGACCCTCATCAGGTGGCAATCTTTTTAAACTCCCAATTCTTATCTTTCCTTAAATCCACAGATTTTTCTTTTTCCTTCATTAGTTCTGAGGAGAAAGATCTGGCCAGCCAAATATTCTTCCAAATTAATTTCTTTTATCAAAATAACTTTACTGATTTGTCATTCTTTGCAGCTGTGCTATACTATCTCTTCCCAAAGACAAGGTCTAAGTTTGAATGGTGGGAAGGCACTAGAACACACAAGAACACTGAGTCAGCAAGAGCCATGAATGCCAACCATACATCATATACCAAGTGCCTAAGTGCCGAGTCACAGACAAGCCCAGACAGATAGTATCAAGCCAAGGACAAACAGACATCTATGGAGTAGCAGAGGAGTAGAATACAGGGAAGGTCACTCCAGAGTGGTTCTTCCTGTGCATGTGACCACACCTTGTAATTTCAATGTACCTACTCCTTGATTGTGCTGTGGACTGTGCACTTGAACTGTGAGCTGAACATTTTCTCCCATGTGTTCTTATGTCAGAGTGTATCATCACAACAACAGAAGTATCAAAGACTGATGACCAAAATTACAAAACAATCAACAGAATCCTAAGTTATTTAAATGCCATGTCCTACAGATTTTTTGAAGTGGTTGAAGATTACCTATCTATGCAGAATACAACCTCTATGTATCTAAAGAACTTAATTAGTCTGACTAAAAGTATAACAAACATGAATGACTATTGACCTATAATACTTAATACCTATACAACTTAAGGATTAAGACTTCATATCAGAATATTAAACAACCTTTAAACAACTGTGCAGTAAAGGAGTAAAATGACCTCAAAATGTAAACAATGTATAAATATCTTGATCAGAGATAGAAATATATAATGCAATATGATAAATATATCCTAAAATTGAATCAACATACAAATTGTCTTAAACAGAGATAGAAACATGAATGCATACAATCTAACAAAATAACTTTGCATAGGTGTACAAACATTGTAAACAGAAATAGACATATATTCAATATAACAAGTATCATTTGAACTTGTATCAATATGCAGAAATCTATACCAATGTAAATTGTCCATAAGTAATAGCTCATAAGTTTTCACTCTATTACTCACTATTATTATTATTATTATTAGTTTGAGTAAGTTCACACTAATATACCTATTATTCCATTCAGTTTTTCTTCTTTTTCTTAATCTCTGAGCTTACATAATTTCCACCCCAACCTCTAACCCTATGCAAGTAATAATCGAACCCAAAATGGTGTCCCTAGACCTGAGGACAAACTTCATTTGGAGTGGGGACATCATCTTTTAGAACTGCTTCCTGCTACCATGGAGGTGGTATTTTTCTATGGGATCCTGTAAAAGTAAAATGGTTAAGTTTCAAGATTTCTGTTTTATATAATTGCAAATGGTCTCTGAGTAGTCAATAGGGTTTTGTTTGTTTTTTGAAGTTCTTATTTGGCGTTCTGGACAGAATGTTGTAAGAAGGTGCACCATTTCCACAGCTGGTACCCAAAAAGCAGTCTCATAGTAGCACATCAGCATCATGATGTCATATCAACCAGGTGGAGTCATTGTTGTGGAGCCCCATCTTCTTCCTGGAAGCTTCAAAGATTACTGCAAGAAAATCTACTGTTCATAGTTGAAAACTTAAACATTATCTATATAGACATATATTCAACAAAAGAAACAATATAGATATAGACAAAGTGAGTGTGGAGAAAAGTAAAATATTTCCTTATAATCTAGCTTCTTTCTATCCCATACCAGATTGCTCCTGACATGAGACAGAAATTCTGAATTTTTCTTTTAACAGCATGTTTGGATTTAGAGAAGGATAGCTATTGTCCAACTCCAAAGCCAGCTCTTATTTTTAAGTAGAGATGTATATGTGTCCAAATAATCAAATTTTACCATTCGGATGATACAGCATCATAAGTCGGATATTTCTTTGCTTGCTGATTCTTTCTGGACAGCTATGTTTTTATCTTTAGGCATCTAGTGTCCAAGGTCTCTTGACTCTTTGAAAATGAGTATTAGGAACTTGCCCCAACCTTTATGAGGTTTTCTTACCACCTATACAATTGTCACCTCTGTAGATGAGCTGTCATTTCTCTTTCTCAAGAGGCTTCTCTTTTTCAAAGCAAATCTTTATTAATTTTGATGGTATCCAGTTTTTCTTCTTCTGTGGAAACAAGAGCAAAACCCCTTCCCCAACATAGCACATCTGGTTTCTATTGTAAAGTCAGCACAATCTTGAAATACACCAGCTGATTTAATTCAGAAGTTTTTTTTCTATTATCCAATGTATCCCTGCTGCT
>JAQHUG010000133.1:1001794-1015058 GCA_028555095.1 Dicrostonyx torquatus
ATCTTACACCTGTAAGAATGGCCAAGATCAAAAACACTGATGACAACTTATGCTGGAGAGGTTTGGGGCAAAGGGAACACCCTGCATTGCTGGTGGGAGTGAAATCTGGTACAGCCCCTTTGAATATCAGTGTGGAGATTTCTCAGAAAATTGGGAAACAACCTTCCTCATGACCCAGCAATACCACTTTTCAGTATATATCCAAAGGATGCTCAATCATACCACAAGGACATGTGCTCAAGTATGTTCATAGCAGCATTGTTTGTCATAACCAGAACCTGGAAACAACCTAAATACCCCTCAACTGAAGAATGGATAAGGAAAATGTGGTACATTTACACAGCAAAAAAAAAAATGATATCTTAAAATTTGCAGGCAAATGGATGGAGCTAGAAAACATCATTTCGAGTGAGGTAACCCAGACCAAAAAAGACAATTATCATATGTACTCACTCATAAGTGGTAAACATAAAGCAAAGAAAACCAGCCTACAAATCACAATCCCAGACAACCTAGATAAGAATGTGGACTACAGACATACATGAATCTAATCTACATGGGAAATAGAAAAAGGCAAGATCTCCTGAGTAAATTGGGAGCATGGGGATCTTGGGAGAGGGTTGAAGGAGAAGGGAGAGGGAGGGAGGGGAGCAGAGAAAAATGTAGAGCTCAATAAAAATCAATAAAAAGAATAAAGATCTCATACCACGGATCTGGAGAGATGGATTAGTGACTAAGAGCATTTGCTGTTCTTTCATGGGGCCCATGCCCAGTTCTCAACACCCACACAGCAGCTCACAAGCATCTGTAACTCTGGTTTTGGGGGAATCCAACACCTTCTTCTGGTCTCCACATGTCCCGGCATGCACGTAGTATGCATAAACTCATACAAGCACTCACACATATAAAAATAAAATGAATAAAATAGAGACATTATAGTAAGACTAGTGATTGAGACTCAACTAATTCATTGTCATTCCTTCTCTTCTGATTGACTGTCCTATATTAATCCAGTCCCCATATACTCTTCCAGTACCCTAAACCAGACTAGACTCTACCAGGAGGTATTCCTGACCCAAATCTTAGATTCAGTCCTCAGCCAATAGACAGGCCCAGAGGTCTTCTGTAGATACAGGGTCTGTGAGTCCCCACTGTTTACCTGTAAAGCCCACTTACATGACATTTACATACAATCTCTCAGGAATCATTCAAAGGGTGCAGAACTCCGGTGGGAAAATATATGAGACGAAGAGATAATACACGGACTCCCTAAACCTTTCATAACTTCCTCTTCCCAGAGTTACCTCTCCTCCAACAACACCGGAAAGGCACTTCAATAAAGAAACAACTAAAAATTCGTCCACCCACAGGACAAAATGCCAACTACTCCTGAATGCCCCCCTTCCTCCTCCCACGACAGCACTGAGGGGTGGATGAACTGCCTGTTGTGTAGTAGTGCCTCCCAGCTTGTTCCACATTAAGCATGTATGCATTACAGACAAGCAGTAGTTGTCTCTAGAGCAAATATAGAGCTCTTGGACCCTCGTAAATTCGCCAAGAGGAGCTCTCTGCAGTTTACAGCCTCAATACAGTCTTGAGTGAGTTATACCCTTGTGTGGCATGCTGGGAAGACATCTCTATTTCTGGGACTTTCCTCTCTCCCATTTTGCGGCAAACAAATTTTGATTGGAATGTGATTGGGTTCTGGTATCAAACTGGCTCATTCTTGCCTTTCCTCCATGCTTTCTGATTATTATTATACTCTTTTTTATTGTTTTTTTTTTTTTTGGTCCTTAACTGACATATTATAGCCAGTTGCAGTTTTTCCTCCCTCCACTCATTCAAGCCCCTCCCCCAAATATTCCCTTCTCCCCCAGATCCATTCCTCATCCATTTCCCTTCGGAAAAGAGCAGGCCTCACAGGAATATCAATTGAACACAGCATAACAAGTTACAATAAGTCTAGGCCCAAACCTTCATATCAAGGCTGGATGAGGCAATCCAGTAGAAGGAAAAGAGTCCCAAGAGCAGGCAAGAATCAGAGAAACCCCCACTCCCACTGTTGGGTGTCCCACAAGAACACCAAGTTACACAGCCATAACTTATATGCAGAGGACCTAGCTGAGACTCATGCAAGCTCTAGGATTGTCGCTTCAGTCTCTGTGAGTCCCAATGAGCCCTGCTTAGTTGATTCTGTGGGCTGTGCTCTCATGGCGTCCTTGACCCCTCTGCCTCCTACAGTTCTTCCTCTTCCTCTTCTATGGGCTTCCCCAAGCTCTACCTAATGTTTGGCTGTGAGTCTCTGCAGCTGCGCCCAGCTGTGGCTGGATGAAACCTCACTGTTCATCATGCCTCACTGATGAGCTACTCTTTATTTTTAAACTTACCAAACAATTGAATTCTGGGACAATGACAACTATACTCAACTCTCACAGTTTGACTGGAATTTTATGTGGAGAGACCATGGTCCAGACAGCTCATGTATTTCAGTAAAACATCTTTATAACCAGGTGTAAACATTTTTACATACACACACACAAGGAGAGAGAGAGAGACAGAGAGAGACAGACAGACAGAGAGAGAGAGAGAGAGAGAGAGAGAGAGAGAGAGAGAGATCCTCCAGCAGGTATGATTTAGGTTCTAATTCAACTTAATTCTGATACTATATACCTAGCAATAGCACTGGGTCCTAAAGTTAGGGGCTGAATCTCATAAAACTGCCCATGCCAGATGCCAGCCACAAGTAGTAAACTGTATTTCAAACCAGCTGTTTATTAATGCAGAATTCCTTTCACAACTCTCTCTCTCCTCCAGTTTGATTAATTTGCTATGACAGCTCCCAGAGCTCCGGGGAAAGTGATTATTGTCTATTATTTATTTGCTATGCTAATATAGGACATGATAAAAGTGGTAGCTAACTGAATAACCACTTGAAGAGCTGCATGGAATAAGGTACCGGGGTGGGAAGGAGCTGAGAGATACCATTCCCTCTCTGGGAAAGACACTCTTCAAGAAACCTCATTGCATTCAGTAAGCTGGATGCTCTCCACCCTGTCATGTGGCAGAGTTTTAGGCTCAATCTCCAGTCCCTCTTTCCTGCCCCGAAGAAGGGGTGGGAAATGGAAAGTTTCAGCTTCAAATTATAACTGGTTAACAGGATGGTTCAGGAACTGAGCTATCATCAAGACTCACCTCACTGGAACAAAAGACACTCCTATCCCAGAGGAACTTCTAAAGAGATTCGGGACTCTTTCAGTCAATGGCATCAAAGATCAAATATTAGACAAAATTAGCACTCTTACCACTTAGGAAGTCTCTAAGGGTTTTAGGAGCTCTTCACCAAACACCAGACCAGAGACAGAAAGGTAGTCATTACATCCCAGATTCACATCGAGAAACTTACAAGTAAGAAGCAGAGTCAAGATGAGATTTTCTGATTCTCAATCAGAGTTCTTCAAAACCTATTATGGGCCTTGAGACCCTGACTTCACGTAAAGGGCTTTTAAAGTGCTTAACTCTTCAAAACTCATGTACTGGGTGGAAAATCAGAGAGAGATGTCAAGGGATAGCAATGGGAGACTGAGGCAGAATCTACCAGGAACCAAGTGGGAAGGATGAGGCTGGAGCTGTGTGCAACCAGCTGCTGGTCCAGAGGGAGGAAAGAGGAGACATAGGCTTGAAGGACAGACACAAGCAGAGGAAAGACAGAAACACCAGGGTTTCTGCAACTAGATCTGGGAGAAGGATGGCATGGAACTAGTTTGGCACCTTTGTAATGATCCCCTCATACCAACATCCTAGAGCAAATCAATAGAACTGGGTTCAACAGGATGATGTCCACCTCAGAAGACACTGGGGGAATGTCCTCCTGTATAGCTTTCCCTATTTCTTCAAATAGAGCACCCACAATAAACGCAATAAATGACTCCACCCAAGTGGAGCTAATGAGTTTATGAGGGATACTAACTGGAGCATGGGTGGCAGGCAGACATCTACATTATCAAAGAGCTCACCCTGGCATGAGTGACAAGTAACAAAAGTTGCATCCTTGGACCTTCCTGCACAACTTCCAGGCTGCTTGCTGGGATGAACTCTTCCCCCACCGTAGTTTGCTGCTTCATTTATAACCTCAAGGCAGGACCTTATGGATCTTGTAAGTTTCACCAGCTTCCTAAACCTAGTAAATTGTGTGAGCCTTCTGAGCTCAGGAGGGAATGTTTCAATTGGTGTTGTCTCAGGGTCTCTTTGTATGTTCCATGTGGTCCTGGCAAGAGAGATCTCCAACAATGTAGACACTTGGATTTCAGTTATTTCCCTTCCATGTTCGGATGAGGAAACTGAGGCCGGAAAGATAGCATCGCTGCTAAGCAGAAAACAAGCTCCTCCTTCCAGTGATGATGCCACTCCGGACTTTACCCTACAGTGCCTTTCTAAACAATGATGCTAAACATGGTGGTTTTCAGATAATAAACTGTACTCTTTGAGACTGTTGCATGCCATGTTAAAATATTGTCAGAATGCAAAAATCTCACCTCTAGGCTTAAGGATTAGTTCGGTTGGGTGGTTTGGCCAAAAAAAACTTCACCAACTCATTTTCAGAAGAAAATAATTAAAAAAAATAGAAAACCACTTGCAGCATAATAAGACTAGAACTGTGATTTTCACCAGTTAGAAAACAGCTCAAAATAGACTACAGACTTAAATGTAAGGCCTCAAACTTTCAACCCACTAGAAGAGAAAAATGGCAGAAATATTTATAGCATTGTTCTGGGCAAAGATTGCAGGTTCTGCTGTTGTTTTGGTTTGAAGTTTGTTTTTCTTTATAAGCTCTCAGAAGAATGGAGAACAAAAGAAAAAAGAAGTATGTGGGATTGTAGCACACTAAAAAAGCTTCTATACAGCAAGGGAATAATCAAGAGAATAAAGAGACAGCCTACAGATGGAAGAAAATATTTATAAATGATACCTCTGTCAAATCAATGTCAAAAGGTCAATGTCCAGGATATATAAGAAATTCAATAGCATGTAAACAAATTACAGGAGCTAAGGACTTTAATTAGGAGCTTAACGAATGAAGACACACAAAAGGCCAACAGCTATATGAAAAAGAACTCAGCATCACTAATCGTCAGGGAAATACACACTAATTTCACAATAAGACATTGTGATGGTCGAACGGCCTATTATTAAAAAGGGAACGATAGCTAGTACTGCAAGTATGTAGACAGAAAAGAATTCTGGTACAGCAATGAAAATTAGTATAACCATTAGAGACTACTGTGGGAAGACTCTTCAAAACACCAAAAATATAGAGACAATATTCTATCTCTCTCTCTCTCTCTGTGTGTGTGTGTGTGTGTGTGTGTGTGTAAATGTAGTCAGTGCAAAGAAATACCTACATCCCCATGTTGATTACAACACCATTCATAACAACCTTCACATTCATCAACAACTGAATGGATAAACAGATACTACAGAAATACATAATGGCTACTTTGCCTTATAAAAAGAAGAAAATAGTAACTTGTAACCTCACAGATCAACCTGAAGGGCACTGTACTAAATAAAGTAAGCTAGCAAACCAAACACAGCAAGATCTCACTTACATGCAGAACTTGGAAAGGTTGAACTTAGAGAAGCAGACTATAGAATGGTGGTCCTAGGGTCACCAGGATGGGAGGCTTGTGGCTATGTTGTTAACAGTTTCCGTTAAGCAGGAAGAATTCTAGAAATCCATTATTTAAATGGTGACCATAGTTAATAATAATGCATTGCCTACCTTAAAAAATTGCTGAGAGAGCAGATTTCAAATGTCACCATAAAAAATAAGGATGTGAGATGATGGATATGTTAATTAGCTTGATTTAGCCAGCTCATAACTCACAGATATATTATAATATCATATGTATACTATAGATATATACAATTTTTCATTTGTCAATAAAGTATTTTCGTTTAGTATATATGGTATTTAATTTTTAGATAGGAGAGTGCAAAAGATCAAGAATAGCCTTGATACTATCTCTAGGTAGAATGAACATGAAGATACCAAATGACAGTGGTGGTGCTGGAGAAAGCTTTGAGCATTTTGGTTCCTACACAGCTGTGGGCTGGCCTGCAGTGGAAGGAAGCACCCCACACAAGATGAGAATAACTTAGCCCAAGCACCATTCTGCCTCACCATAAGATGCTCTGACTCTAGGCCCTTCTGAGATAGAGCTGTGCTTTCTGGGGGACCCACTGTGCACAAATATTCTGAGGACAAACTTCCAAGCTGTTTTCTAGACTCATACACATCCTATTGATTGGAACGTGAGTCTTACGTTACAAGGGGTTTTCCAGTGCCAAAATCACTAATAAAAAGCCAATTAGAGACTAGATAAGTTAACAAGCAATTGCAAAGAGCAATTGAATTTCTCTGGAAATCATAAAAGTATTATGAAGAAACTCTGTTAGCTCCTCGATATTGAGGATTCGGAAAGGATCCATAATTTTTCCAAAGTGATAGATTTCTTTGAATCAAATGAATGGATTCCCTTTTTCCCGTGTTCTTAAAGCCCTCACTGAGCTGATCCTAGCCCTTTACTACAGAGTATAGAGTTCACTTACCGACCACCTGGCAAAACCAGAGGCATGTACGTTGCTCCCTGGAGAAACCCCTCCCTACTGTTCACAGTAAGGCACCAGGGTCCCCATGAAGATGCAATCAGAGAGGTCACACCCACTAAGCCTCTCAGCAATGCCTGTGCACATCTATTAGATGAAACTATATTTTACAAGAGTCATTGACGACATGTTCCTTTAAACAGCTAGAAGTCTACTAACCCCAGTATTTTCCACCATTTTTAGGCTTAATTATGAAGGAATCTATTCAGGCTGAAGTAGGAGAGAGAAAGATTCCAGAGACATCAAGATCGACATAACAAAGAAGCCAAAGATAGAGGAGGAAGACTGGAAAATCGTGAGACTGACTGCTGCCTGGACCAAAAGAGCTTATGTGGAGAAGTGGGGGGATGGGATTTCTTATCAGTCTCCACATGCTGGAGAAGGTGAGCATTGTACGAATGTTAGCATCCTTCATGGCTCAGGCCTTCATGGCTCAAGCTTTCCCCGACCTTATGGCTCATTTGCATTCTCAGGAGTGCCTTTCTCTTTCCTAGTAAACTGTCTCTATTTCTATCACTATTCCTGGTCACTTTTCCAGGACATAAGAACCTGTAAAAGTCAGAAGATGGGTTCTGGACTTTGAGCCATACCTATAAGAGTCAATATGCCTTCCTTCAGAGACCCCCAGGATGCATTGTGAGGCCAATGGGGACAGTCAAAAAAACTGGAGGAGCCCCGTACCAGAAAGCAATGTCTGTATGTGCCAATCTCTTTGTGTCTGTATAGTAACCTCTGCAGATGTGTAACTCCTGACCTACACACGCATACACACACGCACACACATACACACGCGCACGCACGCACACACACACACACACACACACACATGCATATGCGCGCGCACACTCTAAGGATTGGGGATTCCACTCTGTGGAATGGGGATTTTAATGAATAAATACAGGGCTGTATTTATCCCCTGCCTTTTGGCAATAACATTTGACTTCATCTGAAGAAGAGTTTCCTAGTTTTATAAAGAAAGATAGCTTATAGCATGAAAAGCTTGGAGCTTTTCAGAATAAAAAGAAAAACTGACGCCAGTGGTGGTTTAAAAAACAAAACTTTCTCATGCACCTTACAAGAACAAGTGCCCACGGCTGGAGCTGTGTGGCAGGAAATCTTAGCATTTGATAATTCCATTTCTTCCCAAACTGACACATTTTGGAGGCACAATAAATGCTTTTTCCCCTGGATTTTTTTTCTAGGTTTGTCATTATCCTTGCCATCATTTAGGCACTGATTTTGCCTAAAGCAATGAAGCATCAAGTATGAAGTCTTCGAGGCTGTCCTTAAGTGAGCCTTACATTAGCATGGCTGCATCAGTGATGAATCTTCCAAGATCTAAACACTCCCTCTATTGCTGTGAACAGAAAAGCATCCCAAGACTCCATAAATCTCCCCCAGACAAATGGCAACATTATTACCCGGAGAACTTCAGCCCCAATGCTGCTGTCTCCTGTGCTAACAAGATTTTACCCTGTACTGCTTTTGATCTCACCCCCAGCTATGAAGACTCCCACTTACTCATGGGGCTGTGGTGAGTGGTGTGGTGGGATCTGAGCAATGGGGGCCAGCCAGGAGAGGGAGAAGTGCTCAGACCCTGGGATCCTGACTGATACTCTCTCTTCAGCATATATAATGGACAATCTTTGAACATTTGTTGAAGTTCAGACAGGTTCAAGCAAGGGCAGTCAGATAGGCGGCCCAAGGTTCAGGGTTCGGCAAGTACAGATTACTGTACAGGACTTAGACAAAGCATGACCACTTGTCAGGTAGAGGAAGACAGAGATGGTTGATGGGTTACTGAAAATGGAGGAATTTGGTACAGGGGGAGATGTACAGAGACAATTCCTGTGATCCATACGTTCCTGGGAAGCGGTGTGAGCCAGAGATACTGAACATTAGCACCACCTCCAACTAGGAAGGAAGAAACTGAATAGTTTGTCTCAACTGCACAGATAGTTTAGGTTGGGGCCTAGTAATGGAGAGGCACTGTATTACAGGGCACCGTAGTTAGATAGGCATTAGACAAACAGCCTGGCTACTACAGAGGCAGGGAGTACCAGGACTTTTCAGCCTGGCTCAGATATGTAGAGTTCATTTTTACCACTCCAAATATCAAACCCAATGGTGATGTAACTCCAGAGCCCTGGGTAATTGGCATCAGGCTACATTATAACCTATGTTCTGTCCAGGAAAAGCTGAGGCTGGGGATCTACAGTGTGCCCATGACTTTCTATGACAGGCTCAGAAATATGAACATCCAGGTGCAACTGAATCAATAGTTCAGTCTAGCAGGAGAGTTACAAAGTGATTATCTTGACCTAATAACTTGCTTATTATTTGAAAAAAAAAGGAGCAGGGATCTTTTTCTGGGCAGCAAGTCTAAGCTTCTGGGTCCTCGTGTGCGTGACACAAGTTGGGAAGGTCGGTGAGTGACTGGATGCATCTAGCTCTGGAGAACATGCAGGGTCTGCTGTGCAATTGGTGGAACCAGGTAAACTGGCAATTCTATCAAGACTGTAGAAGCAGGAAGTCTGGATAAAATCAGTAACTCTGCGATTTAAAAAACAGATACAATCTAACAGCTGGTAAAAAGAGAAAAAATAGAAGAGATGGCAAAGGACAACACGGGAAGAGAAAAGAGACTCTCCCACAAGATCTCTGGCATCCACAGAGTAATAAGGTCCCTTGAGGCCAACTGATGCCTTTAAAAAGGTAACATAGCGCCTTTGCCTTTCCCTCCTGTCTCCATTGTCCAACTCAGATGGGTTTTTTGTTTGTTTTTGTTGTTTTTGTTTTTTTTAAGACAGGGTTCAGATTTTTTTTAATGTACTTTGTACCATGTGTCAAGCAAAGTGAAGTGCAGTCAGAAAAAGAGAGGCTTGTGACTTTGCAGATAGAAAAGGGATATAGAGATAGAAATTTATGGCAATGTGAGAAAGAAAGCCTGGAAGGCAAAGAGGCCCTTCGTTCTAAGGATTTGGTTTGCCTTCCCTGATGGCAGAGTCAGGAAATATCCACCACCATTGGCAAAGCTCAAATTACCTACAGACACCATGAGCAATTTTCTAGAGACATCAACGAGAATAAATAATCTGTGCTCATGCAGGGCAAAAATGACATGGATCTGAGATTTCAGCGTTCCACTCGCTTTCCTAAATCTAATCAACACTCCATAAACTGACATTACAACCTTGTTACAAAAAAAAAAAATCCTAACCTCTAAATGTTGTAAATAACACTGATCAGTGTAAGGGGAAGACAGATTATTTCAAAGACATCCAGGCACAACACAACACACACACACACACACACTACTTGGATGTGCTTTATTCTTTCCCTAAGCGCCTTTTTGATTTTGATAAATTTCACCTCTGTTTCAAACTGGCTTGTCCTGAAATTCCTTTCTGCATGGAAGCCCTAAACCCTAGGTTTGCCTAGAAGATCTCTGTAAAGAACTTCCTAGGCCTGGGGCAATGGTAAGAACTCTACCTCAGTTCCCATCATTGCTCATATAAGGAATTAGCTCCTTACATGACCATTGGAAAGACAGGAAGAGCAAAGGCCTAGGCAGCAGCTGGCCTCTCTGACAGGAAGAAGTGAGCAGAGCAGGGAAGGGCTGACAACAGGCCCTGCCTTCCACAGCTCCAAGCAAGGAACTCCCTGGAGACTTCCCAGCAGTCCTTCCATCTGCAGGATCGCGGCAGAGCTGTTGTCTCCACTCCATGCAGCATTAAAGGAGGGTGTATATAGTGCCTCTCCAGAAAATTCGACGACCCCTCCAGCCCTAGCTTCCCTTCTGCTCACAGGCCACAGTGACTTCTACCCCCTCACATTCCAGATTTTGTGGAAGTTTGCAGAAGCTAACCCCAAACCATCCTGTAAGGGAACCTTAGGGAAGGACTTGAAGAAATCTCTGTAATGACGATGTGAGGAAGAGGAGGAGGATGTGGAAGGAGGTGGAGAAGACTCGGGGTTAACAGCACATACCACTACAAAACCAACATTCATTTACTATTATCGTTTGTACATAAAGTGATCCAACCATCTGTCTATGATTGGATCATCAGGACTCTGACTTCATCAATGGATTGATCCGATGATACATTCATAATTGATGGACTTATTGGGAAGTGATAAAGTTTTAGAGGCAAGTTGATGTGTGACCCAAGACAATTCTTCTTTGTCCAATATGGCTCAGAGAAACTAAAAGATTGGACACTCCTGGTCTAAAGGCGAAGGTGGGTCACTAGGGACATGCCTTTGTGGGCTCCTCTCCAGCCATCTCTGATTCCTGGCTACCCTGAGGTAGGTGAGCAGCTCTGCTCCACTATGCCCTCAGTCATACCCAGTGACCAAGTCGCCATGGAATGAAACCTCTGAAAGTCTGAGTCAAAATAAACATCCATCAGAGCTGATTATGTGGGTATTTTGTCACAGCGGTTAAAATATAGCACATGAACTTGAAGTCTGTTATTGATGCTGAACCGAATGATCCCTGAAACAGGGTGACTGCATCTCACACAGTGGTAGAAGACCTCCAACCTGTCCCCTCAGTCTCTGCATACTGACTCAGCTCTTCTACACACCGGGTCCTACTCAGGGACTAGGGATCTACTCGTGAACAAACGGACAGAATCTCCTATCTTACAGGTCAACACTAGCCGAAGAGCCCAGGGCCATAAGGAACAACAACAAAGACAGAGTGGGCTCTTGTTTAACAACCTTACTGAGACATTTCACAAGTCCTAAGATTCATCTCACTTTAAAGATGTAATTCTGTGATGTTTAGAAACTTCACTGAGTGCTATGACAACCACTCAAGTTTTCTTTAGAACACTGTCGCTCTCTTGTAAGGGTCTGCCTGCCCATTGACATCAGCCCCAGATCACCATAGCTGACTCTCTGTCTTTAGTAATTTGCTTTTTCTGGAAATTTCATGGAGCTGGAATCATCCCATGAATTTCAATTTGTAATCAACAGTGAATGAAGTCAATGGGAAATGTGGCAGAGCTACTGGGCCCAGAGGAATCACCACTGTTCCAAATCACCTTGAAAGAGTGGAAGGCTATGCTGTAAAAGGCTCATCTTTGACCTCAAATGCAGGTCTTTAAACACATGAGGCAGATGTTTCAATGGTGTGAGGTACAGACTGTGGCTCCAGGGAGAGGTACTAAATTGGTTTGGAAATAATGCAAGAGTTACATTCCTTCTTACCAATATATGTATAGCAACAGTCAGACCCAAGGAGTCCGTGCTCTGGAGAGCTGGGCCTTCCACAATATTCAGTCTTCACAGAATGAGGGAAGAGGCTGAGAAGAAAGAGGTATCAGCACCATTCCTGATTAAGAAACACTGTACCAAAGTAAAGCAGGGGACCTACTGCAATGAAAAGCAACCAGTATCTCCCAAGATTAGATATATGCCTCGGCATGAAGCACCACAGTCTACAGTGCAATCGAGGGAGATAAATAAGAACCAATAGTTTCAGGGCTTGGATGTAACTTGGCAGTTACAGTAGTTCCCCAGTTCTACTTTATCTAAATGTACTTTTATCTTCAGAATCCTGGTCAGGATTTAGTTGTCCAACCTAAGTGGTAATCTCTTCTACTTGTACATCTTTGTGCTATCCAAGTGTTTGCTGCCTTCTGGTTTTCTGCTGTTTTCAGAATGTAGATTTTTGCAATTAAAGACCCGGGAGAAGGAAAGGAGAACACAGTCCTGAGACTCCACTGACACAAGAAACCCAGTGCTCACTACAACTCCCAGACAGGAGATAGAACCAAAGGCCAGCATTTGCTTCAGCCTGGCCCTTCCCAGAAGCTACCAGGGCACAGCAGACCCCCAGCTCTCAGAGCAGCACGAAGGGGACAGGGGTAGGGGATACTATGTGGTTTTCTGAACATTGCTGTGTGAGTCCAGTTGCTGTTTCCACCTGAAGAATGGGAAATGAAGCTCTGGTCTTGTACGTCTGTTTTGAGGGTTAAATGTGACGGCCTCCAGAAGCAGTGGTCTGGGCATAGAACCCTACAGGCCTTGGTAAGTGGCACAATTTCCTTCTCTGAAGGAGCCACAGACTCAGCAAGCAGAGGGGTAACAGAACACAAAATCCCGTACACAATCTTGCTGGCTTTGTCTAGTCCAACTGCCACATTTATGTAAAAACAAGGACAGCAGGGATGATACTTGGCAGGTTAAAGTAAAATGCCTTGTCTCTCAGAAACAGGCGGGGACAGAAGAAAATGAACTAACTGTGTAAACTCAAGAGCTTGGAGTGTAAGGTGACCATGAGATTGACAACCTCCGCACTGAAAGTGTGCTAAAATCTTAGAGAATCTAGTGGTTAGCTGCAGAAGAGCACAGTATAGAGCAAAGGATCTTAGGGCAGGACATCTAAGACACCAGGGACAGCAGCTCTCCTCACAGTCCCCTCCCTGCCCAAAGCGACCAGGAAGACTCTATCTGATAAGAGCTGGGCGGGTGTGGAAGCTAACGTTTAAGAAGCAGGGCAGGGGAAGCTAATGAGATGGCTTCAGTTGGTAAAACGCTTGTCACACAAGCACAAGGGCCTGAGTTCGAGTCCTAGAACCCAAAGGAA
>JAQHUG010000133.1:1016237-1033613 GCA_028555095.1 Dicrostonyx torquatus
CTCAAAAACACATGAGGAAAGATAACTGAAATCCACCTCTGGCTTCTACACACACACACATACATACATGCACACACAACATATACATAACATATAGTTACATACAAAAACACCTCAAAATAGAGAAGCAGAGGGTCCTGGAAAGCTACAAACATGAAGTGGGGATGACCTGTTTCTTGTGGAGTTCTGTACCTTGGTGCAAACTCACTACCATCTCTTAAAATGTCCAATAGGACTTTTTCTAAACACCCTGCAAAAAAAAATGGTCCACAGCCAGGACCACCCCTGAAAAAGAGGGGGAAAAGAGCATCTGGAGTGTCTGTGTGGATCTATATTGCATTGAGCTTCCTCCCTCAAGCCTGAGATGCTCAGTACACAGTTCAAATGAAATAAGGAAATATCCATCAATTAGCTCCAGAGGGTTTCAAAGGGTGACATCAATTGGTACTGACTAAAGAGCGGTTCCCTAATCTGTCTCTGCCATCCCTATGTTGCTATTTGCACTTCTTAAAACCTAGAGGTTTTGAGGACAGAAAGTCGGCTATATAAAACGTGCCCACCTGAGCCCAGCTTTAAATGAGTCCTGGCTTGCCTGAGATGCGGATGCTGGAAGATGCTACAGGCTGAGTTGATACTGAAGAGCACACCTTCCAAGAAGCAAAGCCTCAGCCAGTCATCAGCAAAATGAAAAGTTTTTTAATTTCGTGCAGGTGGGGGGTGTACAGATGTACATATTTATGTATGTGTTCACATGTACAAATGCTTAGCTGTACAAATGTACCACTGCCAGGGTTGGCAGTGGGTATCACTCTCCACCTACTTTCTGAGCAGAGTCTTGTCCATTTGCCTAAGCTGGCTGGCCAGTGAGCCCCAGGGATCCTCTTCCTCTCTCTGTCCTTCCAGTGCTAGAGGTCCAGACAGGCTGAGGCCCCAGCTTTATGTAGATGCTGGGGATCCGCACTCAGGTCCTCATGCTTGCAGGGCAGGCACTTTGCCTACTAAGCCATCTCCCCAGCTCCCAAAACTGGATTTAAATCCACACTTTGCCACTTATATAAATGAACTCAACGCCTCTGTGGCTCTATTTGCTGCTCTAAAAAAAATGAGACAGGTAACAGCTCTTCCATCATAGGACTGTTATGAGAATTAAACAGCATAACTCCTGCACAGTGCATTGTTAAATACCTGCCACACGTAAATGCAGCAGAAATTGGTTCTTCCCATCAGTATTAATGCATGCAACATAAATATTTGCCATGCTATGCTGGGAGTTTGGGCTGGGCAACCTGGTGTGATGGGACCAAAGCAGTTTGGGGGAGAATAGACACCTGAATTATAGTTCTGACTTTGCCCTTCATTTGCTTTACAGAGTCAGTTAAACTCCCCAGCCTCCCTGAGCTTCAGAAGCCTCTCCTTAAAAAGTGGTACTTTAAAATTGTATTCATTGTTGTGTGTGTGCGTGAGCCAGGGAGCACACATATCACACATGTGTGGAGGTCAGGGGATAACTTCTGGCAATCATTTCTCTCCTTCCACCTTTACATGGGTTCTAAGGATGAAACTCGGGTTGCCAGGCATGTCCAGCAAGCACCTTTACCCAGTGAGCCACCTCCTCTGTCAAAGAGCAACATTATGTATCCTGAATATTGTTATGTAGAACAACATCTTTGAAAAGCACTTCTTTTTCTTTGTGAGAGAGTTTCACTCTACAACTCTGACTGGCCTAGAATATGTTCATTTGGATCAGACTGGCTTTGAATTCATAGAGATCTTCCTGCCTCTGCCTCCATCTCCAGAGACCTCCATTCTCTCTCTGTCTCTGTCTCTCTCTCACATGCATACAAACACACACACATAAAACTAATCAACTAATTAAAAGAAATACAGCATTTGAAAGCACACAGGTGAGATACTCTGTGCTTTGGAGATTGCGAGGCCACATTGCTTCTCTCCCTTACTCACTGGCCACTCTTGGGATCTGTTTTCTTTCTTAGTAGCACCAACCAGGAGTGAGTAGTGTGCAGGAAGACCGGCAGACACACCTCCATCTATTTACTCAGGAGCTGTTAACACAATACTATTTTTTTGGTGAGAGAAAATTTTAAGATATGACTAAATCATAGCAGAGACCGTGATGAGATCAACAACTTTCCAGGGTCAATTTATGTTAGTATGAAAAAATCAGGTTTGGAGCTCAAATTTGTGTTTTAGCTTTAAAAAATTCTAATCCTTTATGCACATGTAACCACCAAAATAGATTTATTCCTAACTTCTCTAGGCCTGGGTTTTCTATATTTATAAAATAATCATACATAACACATAGAGTCATTAGGACTGAATAAATAATAGGTTAAGTCCACATGTATTGTATGTTCAATAATCTGGAGTTATTCTAATTGAGATATTTTACCTCTCAAGTCCTCTCTGTGCTAATGGTTGTTTTAGTACTGCCAAGACCTTTTTGTGGCATACAGCAAAGCTGCAGCCAGTGGATGTCAACACAGCTTTTTCATTATCCTGTTCAGACCCATGAGTCTCGCCTTCTAATTCATCAGGTGGCTGCATTGCACATAGCTCTCTGTGGTAACTCCAGAGCTCGTGCTTTCCAACTGGGAGCTTAGTCCGTTGCAGAAGCAGGCATTTATGGAATGGGGCACTCTCTAGGACCAATGTCCTATAAATGGTGCTATGTTGAGCACTCGCTGTGTGCAAGCACATGCTCTTCCAGGACCCAAGAATAAGCAAGTGCAGAGCATACTAAATTAGTTCCTTTGTTGTTGCTGGGACAAAATAGCTGACAAAAGGCATTTTGAGGAAGGAAAAGATACAGTCCACCATGGCAGGAAGGCCATGGCAGCAGGAGGTAGGAAGCAGTGGTGAATGCTGGTGCTCATCTTGCTCTCTCCTTTTTGTCCAGCCCACAACCCCGCACACGGAATGGTGCTGCCCACATTAGGGTAGGTCTTCTCAGTTCAGTTAACCTAATCCAGAAACTCCCTCGCGGGCATGCACTGTGATTCTAGATCCTGTCAAGCTGACAATCATTAACCATACTTGAACAGACCCTAATTCCCAAGACAGCCATGCCAAGGGACCTGGGCTCTGATGGCACAGTGCCCTAAGCTGTGAGAGCCAGTATTGCCGTTGAACAGGCAGAGAGGCCACCTTGAAGCTAGCCTGGGAGAATAGGTAGGAGTTTGGCAGGCAGTCAAGGGAGGGGAAAGATTCTGAACAAAAGAAAGCCATGGCAGCCAGGAATGCTGAGGAGTGTGGACTGGCAGGAGCACAGTGGGATATAAAAGAAAGATGAAAAGCGTTTGGAGCCAGTTTGGAAAAGATGACCGGAGATGGGAAGCCGAGAGTGAGGGGACAGCAAGACCCAGCAATGACAGTGCCTGTTGTAGTGGCAGCATCAAGTCTTTGTGAGGATGGATGAGAAAGAAGATGGCTCGCAGATATATGACTAGAACACCAGGTAGGTGGTTGCTCCATGGGCTGAGGTGGAATCTCAGGGCAGGAAGAATACATGAGTCTGTGAATTTTGAGCTCTCTCTGCCATATGTTGAATTTGACAGGCAAGGGATTCCTATCCAGGACTTATGAGTTCCTGGATAAAGCTCCACCCTGGCTCCTAGGACTGTGTTGGCCTATGTGTACATTCCTCTCTTTACTGAGTGGACATGATCACCTG
Organism: Dicrostonyx torquatus; assembly: GCA_028555095.1. Taxonomy (NCBI): domain Eukaryota; kingdom Metazoa; phylum Chordata; class Mammalia; order Rodentia; family Cricetidae; genus Dicrostonyx; species Dicrostonyx torquatus. The sequence continues at coordinate 1,019,929 of JAQHUG010000133.1, forward strand.
GCAAATTCAGCTTTTGAACAGTCGTGATTATTAGTGCAGTTGCTGAAGTCATGGCATAGGAAAGGCACTCCTTGAATTAAAGAGATGGCTCCATTGGTGAAATGCTAATCTTGCAAGAATAAGGACCTGACAACAAGACAAAATGGCAGCCTACAGAATGGGAAAATATCTTTGATGTGGGATTCCCCTCTGTATGTTGTGAAAATGTTTTATTACCATTGGTTAATAAAGAAGCTGCTTTGGGCCTATTGCAGTGCAGAATAGAGCAAGGCAGGAATTCCAAGCAGAGAAAGAGGAGAAAGGAGGCAGAGTCAGGGAGACGCTATGTAGCTGCCGAAGGAGAATGATACACAAGAATCTTACCCTGTAGGCCACAGCCTCATGGCGATACAGAATAAGAGAAATGGGTTAATCTAAGATGTAAGGGTTAGCTATAAATATGCATAAGTTATTAGCCAAACAGTATTGTAATTATATAATTTCTGTGTAATTATTTCAGGTCTGGATGGCCAGGAATGAACAAGCAGCCTCTGCCTACAGATACTCACCAACCCCACATTGGACAGAGGGCTGATCTCCAAAATATACAAAGAACTCAAGAAATTGGTCATAAAAAAATAGCCAATAAAAAATGGAGTACAGACCTAAACAGAGAACTCTGAACAGATGAATCTAAAATGACTGAAAGACACTTAAGGAAAGGCTCAACATCCTTAGCCACCAGAGAAATGCAAATCAAAACAACTCTGAGATTCCATCTTACACCTGTAAGAATGGCCAAGATCAAAATACTGATGACAACTTATGCTGGAGAGGTTGTGGGGAAAAGGGAACACTCCTGCATTGCTGGTGGGAGTGAAAACAGCTGCTTTGGAAATCAGAAAATTAGGAAACAACCTACCTTAAGACTCAGCAATACCACTTTTGGGTATATACCCAAAGGATGCTCAATTGTACCACAAGGACATGTGCTCACCTATGTTCATAGCAGCATTGTCATAGCCAGAACCTGGAAACAACCTACATGCTCCTCAACTGAAGAATGGATAAAGAAAATGTGGTACATTTATACAATGGAATACTAGACAGTGGAAAAAATTCTTGAAATTTGCAGGCAAATGGATGGATCTAGAAAACATATTGAGTGAAGTAACCCAGACCCTACAAGACAAATATAATATATACTCACTCGTAAGTGACCTTTAGACATAAAGAAAAGAAAAACCAGCCTACAAATCACAATCCCAGAGAACTTAGACAACAAAGAGGACCCTAAGAGAGACATACATGGATCTAATCTACATAAGAAGTAGAAAAAGACAAGCTCTCCTGAGTAAATTGGGAGCGTGGGGGAGGGGGAAGGAAAGGAGTAGAACAGAGAAAAATATATAACTCAATAGAAACAATAACAAAAATTAAGAAAGAAAGGAAGGAAGGAAGAGAGGAAGGAAGGAAGGAAGGAGAGAGAGAGAGAAAGAAAGAAAGAAAGAAAGAAAGAAAGAAAGAAAGAAAGAAAGAAAGAAAGAAAGAAAACCTGAGTTTCATCCCATGTACCATGTATGGTAGCACATACATAATCCTAGCACTAAATAAGAAGAAACAAGTGGATACCTGGAGCTTGCTGATTAGCCAGCCTAGCCCCAATCAGGGAGTTCCAAGTCAGTGAGAGACCTTGCCTCAAAAAATTATGGTAGACAGCTCATGAGGAACAATACTCAAAGTTGACCTCTGATCTCCACACACAAGCACATCCATGTGCACACATATACATAAGCACATCCATGTGCTTACACAAACAAGTGCATTCACACACACACACAAGTGTATACATGTACTTACACTCAAGCATATCTATATACAACAAGCACATCAATGTACACATACACACAAACACATCCATATACACACACAAGCACATTGATGTGTTCACACATACATGTACATGCTTGTGCATACACGCAAGCACATCCATGTACATTCGCACAATCTTATCCATGTACACACACATACATGCACATCCAGGTACACATACAAACAAAAGGGAAAATGGGATTGAGATCGATGCATGTGCAGTGACACATTCCATAATCTCAGCTACAGAGAAGGTTGAAGTATAAGGATTGCAAGTTAAAGACCAGCTTGAGCAACATAATATGAGCTCATCTCAAAAAAGGCAGGCTTTGTGTAATGGCTCCGTAGGTAGAGTAATCATTATACAATCACAAGCTCAGCTCTCCGGCACCCACATTAAAAGCCGGATGTAGTAGACTATGCCTGTAATCCTAGTGGTGGGAGGTGGAGACAGGTGGATCACTGGGGCTTGTTGGTCAATCAATCTAGCTGAACTGGTGAACTCTAGATTCAGTGGAGTTCTACTGAGAAAAAAATTATCCACCACTGACTTCTCTTTCCCATGTGCACATATTCATGTGAATAGGACAAAAACACAAAACACACACATGCACACACACACACATACAGAAGCACACAATGAAATGTTTGTGTGCTGTATACTTTGTGTTTGTATGTTTGTACATTTGTATATCTTTGTATATATTATAGATTGTATATCCTTGTTAAGTTAGATTTCTCAGCAGACGGAAGAGCTTATTCAGTTATTGCTCTTGGGCTAATTGTCCTGGCATGGCTCCCATCCCTCCCCACCTCATTTTTTTCCAGTGCTCACAAAATCTTTCTTCCTTTCATCTCCTGCTTCTCCTCTGCAGCTCCTGGTGAATGCTCAATGAGTCCTGGCTTAGTGAGCAGGCTCAACCCTGCTCTAAGAGGCAGCCTTAGCTTTTATCTTCCTCTGTGGGTTTGGGTTTGCAAGAATCAAAGCAACATTAGCACGATTTGTTTGGATTAGCATGAAGACTTCTAATCCGCTCCTTTGCAATATTCCATATTTTAATAACTTTAATAATTACTGTTTCTTTTTTCTAATTAAGAGCTTAGAGAAGGAGACCTTGGAGAGGGACCAGAAACAGTGGCATTTGGTATCATGGAGAACGGGAAGAAATGTTTGTACAACAGAATCAATATTCAAAGAGGGCTACAAAGCACTCAGATTTCAATTCTGTAGCACTTATAATGGCCATGTTATGAATGAGACCCTGAATGCTGGAGATTACAGAGTGGCAGGAGATTTCTCCATCCTGTTCGGCATCCCAGTTGCATTCCAATAAGAACATAAATCCTGTAACAATATTGCCCTGGGGTGTGGTGACTAGACCATGGAGTCTAAGGTCATGTCCCAGCCCATCTGAACTTTGATCCAGGTACTGATAGTTGGGCAGAAGTCCCCTGCAGGGAGCTGCTATCAAACCATAAAGGCTAGGTCAAATCCATGGCTCCTGTGGTAGCTTAGGCTAAAGCATGTCTTCTGCACTGGATGCTGACCTAAAGGTCCAACTGAACCCCAGTTCAGTTTAACTCTTTTACTGTCCAGCACTGTGTGGGTACCACGGCCATGGTGAAGTGCTGTCGTACCCTTTGAGCATGGAGTGAGTCTGAGACATCTTGAGAACTGGTGGGCTATCCATGTTTGCAAGCCTGCCAAGCCTGAGCTTGTCACAAAAAGAGACCCTCTGGTCCAAGTTCAAATACAACCTGAGTCTTACACAGAGCATTCGGCCTCCACATCCACATATCCACAGCCACAGATTCAGCCAGTCATGGATTAAAAATATTCAGGGAACATTTTCATTTCTGTACTAAACGTGTACAGGCTTTTCTTTCTGTCATTATCCCTAACGATACAATAAGGCAGCTACTTACAATGTATTTTATGCTGTTTACATTGCAGTGGATATTACGTGAAATCTAGAGGAGACTTAACCAATCCATGGGAGACGCGTGCAGCTTCCTGCAGCTATTTCACTGTTTCATGTGAGCAACCGGAGCTTCTGTGGGTTCTGGGATCCAAGGAGAGGTCCTAGAGTTGGTCTTTCCTGGCCACCAAGAGGCAACTGTGCGGAGTACAGCACAGGATTGAGCTGGTCTGGGTGGGTTCTGGAATCCTTCACTCCTAGAGGCGGGACTTTGCCTTGCTAAGGGAGGCCCTCCAAAGGCCTTTCTGCACAACAGTCTCGGGGAATCAGGGTGGCTTTCTGAATCTTGTCACTAAAGCACAGAGGGAAATGCATGAACTTCATCTCTGTTAGGGACCTTTTGCCCTAATAATTACAGAAGGTCAGCAAAGGCCTTTGACTTAGAATGTTTAACAGAGCCAGCTAGGACTTTTGACTCTAGGAAGCTAACAAAGATACGGAGGCCATTGTCTCAAGGATGTTTGCAGAGATTCCCCTCTTCCTTAGTTAGCTATCCACAAAAGAATGTTTCCATTTACACAGGTGTGCTAGCTAGCTAAACTAGTTGTTCATTACCCCCAGATCCTGCTCACTGCCCTAAGTCCGGAACCCCGATTCAAGCAGCCCCCAATTTCGGAGATGTATATATACTGGTGATTGTCCCTTAATAAAGTGAGACCTTGACAAGAGAAATTTGCTTGGTCTCCTTCTTTTCTCTCGCCCATGATTTTCAGGTAGGAGCCTCTTAGGACCCTGAATAACTGGACCCGTGGGTCGGGTTCACATCTCAAGCGGGCTACCATCTGGTAGCGACTCTGAATCCCAGAGATCTTTGATTCTGTCTCTGCCTCAGAGGGATCCTGATAACACTGTCAGGAGGCAGAGCAGGCTCCAAAATCCCTCATCACTTCTGACAATCTAGGTAGAATTTCACAGAGGAGGTATTCGATGGGGACTCTGAGGATAAGGAAGATTTAATAGATGGATATGAGGGAAATGGCATTCTGGCAGAGAAGCCGATCAAGCCAGCTGGGGGCGGGGGTTCAAAATGCAAGCTCTATTTAGGAAACAGATTTAGTACTGATAGGTGCAGGGCACGGGTAGGGCCACACAGCACACGGTCTGTCGGTGGATAGTAATGCCCAGCCACAGAGCCTTGAGTGAGCTGGTGAGGAGCTGGGTCTTTATTCTTCAGGGGAGAGAAAACCAGCTCAGCAGGTCTCTGAAGAGAGGAGTGGTCCAGGCCTCCCTCCTATAAGTGAGCTGAGAGAGGATCACTGCTTATCCACATGAAGGATGAAGAAAGTAACAACAGGCCACCAGCATACAAACTGATGCTACCACAAAGAAAATGGGGAGCAAAATAGGGGTGAAAGCAGGAGGGAGCACAAAGAGCAGGGTACAGAGAGAATCAGGAAGTCCCTGCGACTGCCTGGCGGAGGTATCATTATCTGGATGTGTTTGATCCCACTCGGCTATGTCCAGTCTCTCAACAGCAGAAACCATGTCATAGTTGCCTCTGTGCTTTTGATGCTTTACAGCATACCTGTCACACAGTAGCTCTCCCTACATAGAAACTGATGTGCGTGCGTGTGTGTGTGTGTGAGAGAGAGAGAGAGAGAGAGAGACAGAGAGAGAGAGAGAGACAGAGACAGAGACAGAGACAGAGAGAGAGAGCCGTGGCGGGGAGGAGTTGCCCAGGGAGGCCACAAGAGGGAATCCGATCTACTGGAGCTGGAGTTACAGGAAGCTGAGAGCCATATGATGTTTTCTGGCTCCTCTGGAAGAGCAAGAAGCACTCTTAACTGCTGAGACATCTCTCCACACCTCCCTCCAGAGCAGGAATCTTAACATGGCGGGCTCAGGCAGGCTTTCCCACACTGTATCTAGGGCTGCTCCTGAGATTACAAACTGTGCAGCTTTCCATCACAGAGGGTCTTCACTTTTTGTCAGGTCCTGTAACGGCCTAAAAATATGGTTAAGGACAATGCCTCTAGAAATTTGTTGTGTTCTTGAATGTTTGATTCCTGGCTTCTGTTTTTATTCCTTCTCTAAGTACCAATTTCCCGTGTTTTAAAAAAAAAAAAAGGACAGGGTCAACATTAAACAGATACTTTGACTGTTATTGCAATATTTTTGTAGTAAAAACCCAACATATAAATTCAGCTCCAAGTCTGAATTAAGCTGAAACACTGAGAGTATTCCCTCTGCCCATCCCTGACCTCACTGTCTGGTAGCACAGCCCATTTCCAACCCTGTTCTCTAATAGCCCATCCTTCTGTGAGGCTGTGAATCAATTTTAATTTGGACGTTAGCTTCTGCAGCGAGTGCCTTTGAAGAAGCACCTTTCTGAGAATGCCAACTTGCACCTTTCAATTATGAGCAGATAATTAGGATGGAGGCTCGCCGGCCGCCCTTTCCATCTCCATGAGGATGGGGGAAAGCTATAGATACAGCATTTCCAAGAAACTAACATGGAAAGGGATCTTATATCCAAAATGAAATGAGCATTATGATGACCCTACTGTATGCCAGAACTACCTGGCGGTATAGCTCGGATGCCATGCTGCTATCCCAGGGCTCTGATATCAGAGCTGTACCTATCAGAGTACAGCCCTCAAAAATTGGGCTGTCTTCAAACACTTGGAGATTTTAGAAGAGCAAAATAGCATCTGACCTTATAAAGACATGCAGTCCAGTGAGGACGTGAAGAACACAGTTGAGAAAATCTGCCTGCTTAGCAGAGATGAGGCTGTGGGTACTCAGTGCAAGAGAAATTGCTTAAGGAAAGGGATTAAGGAGAGGGATTGAAGGAGAAGAGCAGCCCTGTGCAGTGCAGTGTTCCAGAAGACGCGCGATGAGAGGCAAAGGTCAGACTCAGCTTACAATGCACCTCATGCTCTCAAATCAACTCCTTTTCCCTCTGATGATGAGGAACTACCTAGTACGTGCCAGGCACAAGACCATGGAATTTTGCCTCTGTTATCTCTCAGTCCTAACAGCTATGCGTTAGGGATTGATCCTCTCATTTCATAAAAGAGAACTAAAGATCAGAAGAGGGTAAATAACTATCTCAGGATACACTACTAGCAAGGAGTCAAGCCAGATTCAAGTCCAGATACGACTCCATAGACCACCTTTTCTTCATTCAGCACAGTGACGCTGAGAAACTCCGGGATGGAGCTGGTGAACCTTGGAAACACACCAGGGGAAAGAATTCAGCACAAAAGACTCTTTGTACGATTCTATTTATATGAACATCCAGAATAGGTAAATCCATAGAGACAGAAAGCAGAGTAGTGGTTGCTAGGGACCAGGGGAGGAAGAAATAAGGAGTGACTGCTTAGTTGGTGCAGGTTCCTTTCAGGATGAGGAAAACGTCTTGGAACAAGATAAAGATGGTGGTTTCACAACTAGCAAATGTGTTAAATGTCACTGGGTGCTACATTTATCTCAATCATTTGATTTATGTTATATGAATTTTAACCTTTTTAAATAAAAGCGGTTAGGAGAGAGAATTCAAGGAGATAAAGCCAGGAAATGTAAATACCTACGGCATTTTGGGGGACAAAAAGGAGTTGGACAAGCAGAATCTCATGACGAGTACACACTCTCCACTTGATGCAAGTGAGAAATTTGGACTAAAGTGTTAATGTCTGTCTTTAGCTCAAGGAAACCTGCTTTCCTAATCTACTCAGGAAGGAACCGCCTTCCATGGTCTGGAACGCCTCTGGTTGTGTTCTGGTGTTAAGCGGGGTGAATGCAGGCTGGGGATGTGGCTCAGATGAGAAAATACTTGCCAATTAAGCATGAGGACCTGAGTTTGATCAGCAGAATCCATATTTTTAGAAAAGCAGGATGTGCTGTAGACACTTGTTTGTTTGTTTCAAGACAGGGTTTCTCTGTTTCCCTGGCTGTCCTGGAATTTGCTCTGTAGACCAGGGTAGCCCTGAACTCAGAGATTTGCCTCCTGAGTGCTGACATTAGAGTATGCCACCACTGCCTGGCTAAAAACTCAGTTTGTCTATTTTTGGTAATTGCCTTTTTTTTTTTTTTTTTTTTTGGTTTTTTGAGACAGGGTTTCTCTGTAGCTTTGAACCCTATCCCGGAACTAGCTCTTGTAGCCCAGGCTGGTCTCAAAGGTAATTGCCATTTTTTGCCACTATTTTTTATTTATTTTTATTTTTTTGGTTTTTCAAGACAGGATTGTCTGTGTAGTCCTGGATATCCTAGAACTTGCTCTGTAGCTGGCCTCGAACTCAGAGATCTGCCACTAGCAGGCACTTGTAATCCCAGTGCTGGGGATGCAGAAACAGGCAATCCATAGGACCTACTGGCCAGACACCTTAGCCTATTAGATGAGTTCCAAGTAAAAGTGAGAGACACTGTCACAAAAAGCAAGGTGATGAGCAGAGCAATAGGGAAGATGTGCAAAGTTGATTCTAACCTCCACATTCAGGTGAACACACTTTGCATGTGCAAAACTCCATAAGTATACACACACACACACACACACACACACACACACACACACACCACCTTTACTGTGGGACTCCTAAATTCAAAAGACACTATATTCAGGTTGATCATTCAAAAGTACTCCCACAGGGCCATGCAATATGGTCTTTTTTTTTCTGCTCAGAGAGAATTCTGCATCTCTGTGAATCTTAACCCATGAGAAGATCCAGCAGCCACCTCATATCTCATTCCAACTAAGCTTTGTCTGGATATCAAAGGAACAGTAATTTCCTTGAAAAGTCTCAGAGGTCATGTGAGATATTTGCTTTTGCTTCACAGCCTCATATTGAGCAAGACAGTCATGACAGCAAGCCAGAAAAATACGGACTCCACAGAAAGCCTGCTATCCTAGCATCAGTGAGCCACAGACCTATCTCAGATTCGTCTTACTTTCAAGTCCAATAAGAAATGCTTATTTTCACTTGGACTAATTCTCAGAAGTGTATGGATTATTGACAGTGGCAGAATTCACACTAAAGACAGACTCAAGGCCTGCTCATCTTTCTTGGAGAGGATAAGGAAGAGGAGGAGGAGAAAGGGGACAAGTGTGCACTTGCTGGTCTACATAGTGACCTTCAAATCTGCAAAAGTGTCACAACTAGGAGGGTCTCTACTCTCCACAGCACAGGTAAGGAGTAGTAGGGCTGTTCCTAAGGAAGCCCAGCCCCCTGCCAGCGTCTGGATGGGCTCCTCTGACTTTATGAAACATCTTAACATCGCTTTATCGAAGCAGCTTGCTCCAAACTACACCAAACTGGGAATGACCAAAGAAACAGAAAACCCAAAGAGCAATCCAATAAAGCTGAATTTCACTCTGAAATTCTTTTTTATACTTTAAAAATAAGGTACAATAAATACTTGTTTTAAAACAAAATAATAAAAGCAAACAAACAGAAATTTGATTTTGTATAAATTAAAATTCCCTATTTGCTTTCCTCCCCTTTTCCCATCAGCCTCTCCTTATAGAACTAGCTATTGTTTATTTGGTCCCTGTCCTTTTAAGTATGCTCCATACATTAGTCAAACATGACACTACATGCATATGAGTCTGTTTTTACACATACGAGATAAGATTGATCTTCTGAAATGTGCAAAGTTTTCTTCATTTGATGTAATGTGGTCACCTCTCCACACTCATACAAATGCATTTGCTTCGGCATCTTTGATCAATGCACATTATTCCATAGCGAGAGGCACTATCACTTTCATAAGCAGTCCTCTGTTACTGGCATTTAGATCATTTCCACTTTTTCACTGCCATGAACAACATTGCAATTAACATCCTTCCCATTCTTATAATATTGCAAAATTACTCCCTAAACAGATTGTAACAATTTCCATTTCTTCATGACAAACAGCAGAAATCTTCCCCTTGCTTCTGGAAAGCCATCAATTGACTCCACTTGGAAAGATCCAGGAAGAGAAAGGTTGCCAAGGCAAGCTGCCCTGTCTCAGCTCTGTTCAGAAGGAGAGTACCTGGGCCGAGAATGGGGTTCAATGGCAAAGTTGAGTGAGCATGCATGAAGCCGCGGGTTTGATTCCTAGCCCTGCACAAACACCTCCCTCTTCTGTTCTAGAATCTCAGAATCACGTCATCCTTGAAAGCTGGTCTGGACCTGACTACTCGGACTCATCATAGCTTCCTGGGAAACTCTGGCTGTGCAGAAGAAGAAGCACTAACTGGAAAGTTGTGGTCCCCCAGAAAGAGAGGAAGGAGTTGACCTGAGTCCCCTCTCTATCTAACACTGCTGGTCCTGAAAGAAATGCTGATATTGCTAGTTAAGCAATTTACTTGGCAAATTGTTTGAGATATTTAAGTCATTTGTAAAAACTGACCTTTTTTCATCCAAACCAGGCAAATATGTGGCCAACTGACAGGTCCTGAGTTTGGAGTACTGGGGTGATAGCTAGACTCCCATGTTGATCACAGAAACAGCTTCTTAGGTCACCTATTTCTAAGCTAACATTGTGAACAGTGGGAGCTAGGGAGAGCTAATCTGTTCTTGTCACAGAAACTGTCCTATTAACAAGGAAAGGCACGTTCCATTTCCACGTGCACCCTCCAGATGGCCAGTGCAGTGTTCCTCTGTAATAGCATCTATCTTCTCTCAATCACCAGCTCTGGGGCACAACCACCTTGTAAGCTCGGGGACAAATGTCCCCTGTCATGCTGCTTTCTGTGTCCCAGAATACATACACCACAGGCTTGAAAGAGCATCATCAAACTGTTAACAGAATTGAAGCCGTGGGACGAGACTGAAAGCAACAAGTATGGCTCCATGGAAAGGCCCAGAAACCTAGTAGACTTGACCCTGCCTCTTAGGAACAGTACATGATGGCTGTCTTCATTGCTGACTGGACTACATTCAGAATGACCTGGGAGACACAGTCTGGGTGTGTCTGTAAAGGTGTTTCCAGGAAGGTTTAACTGAGGAGGAAAGGCTCACCGTAAACGTGAACAATGCCACCTCCGAGTACATAGCTAACAATGAAGAAAAGCGGGCTGTGAGCCGAGCATCAGTGCCCTGCCTAGATTCCTGGCAGTGGGTACAATGTGACCACCCTGCTCACAGCTCTGCCTTGCTACCCTGTGCCCTGTGCCCCTTCTTAAGCCAGGACCCAAGACAAACTTTTCATGCCTTAAGTCACTTCTCCCAGCTATTGGTCACAGCAATGAGAAAATTATATGGTACAAGTGCCTGTGTAATTTTTTTTTTTAGCCTTTTAAACACAATTTCTTCATCTTTAAAATGGCTTAGTGGCTAAGGAGATGGTTGTTCAAGCATGAGACTCTAAGACTGAACTCCAGAAACCACCTCCAAAGCCAGGTGTAGCTGTGCATGTTTATAATGTCAACACTGGATGGGGGCGGGGTGGAGACTGGAGCTTGGTGGCTGCCAGCTGAGCTCCAGGTTCAGTGAGAGACCCTGCCTCAAGGGAATAGTATGGTGCGTGCTAAAGCATTAATCAATTTAATCAAAGGTTTTCTGCATTACAAGTGAAAGGATTAAAGAAAAGTGTGGTTGAGAGAGTACACAGTTTAATAGCTAATAAATAATAGGTGATTATCTTTACTTTAAAACAAAAATGTATGGAAAATAATTTTCCTCCCTCCGAAGCTAAAATGTTGTAATCTGTTTTTCCTCGTTCCCGCAAATATGAGGAAATCTGTGGGTTTTAGTGTCCCAGTGGGGCCCATTTCTGTTCTCGTGCTGCCACCTGCTGGATGACTCCTGTAAGGGCCTCTGCCCTGAAATACCTGGGCACTTCACTTCCCTGTCAATCCTCCCAACATTTCTTCCTACCTGTACCTTTCAGAAATGAATCCAAGGCACTCCCTTCCCAGTTCTACTTCTAGCACTGGGTATATGAAAATAGACATGGGATGTGCAGCAACTAGATTCTAACAATTAAATGCATCCTTTGTTGATTTCTGCCATACTGAATAAAATTCTAATTGTTCACCAGTGCTAAACTTCTCATTTCATTAAAAAAATAATAATAATACATTGAAAAACTCTGCAAACATGTCACCTCATGGCCCACATTCCTTTGTGACAACTGTCCAGGCCGAGTGGCCAGTGCCCTTTAATGTGAGAGCGGCCAGTTTTCTACTCACTCAAAAGCACTATAGAGAAATCTGTTCAGGAAACCACACGGTGGGGGGCGGGAGGGGTTAGTAGTCAGCCTCCTCCTCCAAATACCATAGAAAATACATATGAGTAGAGTCTGTGTACACAAGAGGACATCCAAACACAGTAAACTGCATGAACCAAGGAGCAGGTGCACACAGTCAGGGGTCTTAAATGCCCTTAAAGCATCCACTTTTATTTTACAGTGTGTGGATGATGTCTGTAGCTAATATTCACTATGAATTGGATATGTTAGTCATTATATCTTGGGGACACAAAGGACAAGGCAAATTATTAAACTGAAAATGTCAGGACTGCATGCAAAGGGAACAAAAATATATTTGAGGTCAAAATATATGGTCAAAACACTTTTCTTTGTGCCTGGTACAAGCTAAGTGCTAGGTAACTACTCATTATTGGTATTGTTACTTGAAGAGCTAATTGCCCAAAAATGACCTTTAAAATCCGGACTTTTAGGCAATATTGAAAATAGCAAAATTGGAACTTTAAAATATCAATGCTAAAGACAAGAATCTTCTTCACAAAACCTTGGTCTAATGATCTGACCCTGGAGAATCTAGGACTGAAAATAACAGTCAAAGTGAAACTCCCAGTAGCAAAGGTCAGGTTAAAAATGCAAAAGTTACTACTCATAGAATTTGTCAAAAAATATTCACAGAAAAAGAAATCTCGCAAAAATACACTTTAGTAATATAAAATTTTAAACTAGAAAAAATAAACTCATTTAAATACATTGTATCAAAATTTATTCAAGAAGTTCTATCTGGTTTACTAATCAGCCCTTTCCTCCCAGTTTTACAAAACTCTGCGTCATCCCACCAGCATGTGTCCTAGGAGGTGTTTCTGCACACTTATACCCTATCTCACGCACTCATATGGACATCGAGGAAGGCTTGGCACTGTTTGTCTTGTAAATTTCTCACTGGGGGAGGTGGAGGCTGGTCCACAAAATGCTTGCCTCACACTCATGAGGACCTGAGCACAATCCCCAGGAACCTACATAAAAAGTCAGGCACAGTGGCACGCACCTGGAACCCCAGCAGTGACGAGACAGACAGAGCTCTGAAAGCTCACTGGCCAGCTGGCTACTTAGCTAATGCTCCATGCCATTGAGGGGAGCTCTCACACCAAGGGTGGACGGCACCTGAAAAATGTCACCTAAAGTTGTCCTCTGACCTCCATACACATGCATACAGCACCAAATATACACAAATACACACACAAAACCAAACTGAATCATGTACAGTTCCCTCAGGCACCTTGTCTTTCACAAAGAACACCTTTTAGAATCTCTGAACAACAATGGTTCGTTTGCGTACCAGAAAGCCCACGAGAGGGGATTACTGTAAATTGAAGTAAATTTTTCATGTCATCGTACACCTGTAAAATCTGGGGACATTGGCTCCCAGATTATATTGGAGCTTTATATTTAGTTTTGTATCTATGTTTAATTTTTGAATGTGTCCTTTTCCCACATACAAACTACTTTTCTCATTGCTGTAACCAAATCCCTAACAGAGACAACCTAAGGAAGAAAGGGTGGAGTTTGAGACATGGTGTTGGAGGGTGCAGTCCCCCAGTGGCAGGGAAGCCACAGCAGAGTTCATGGTAGCAGTGTATGTAGCTGGGACTTGTTCCATGGTGTGGACCAGAAGGCAGAAAGTCAGGTTGGGGGAAACAAGCTCCACCTGGAACAGAAGCCAGG
>JAQHUG010000133.1:1062142-1087093 GCA_028555095.1 Dicrostonyx torquatus
TACACGTACACATCCACTGGGACTAACCCACGGGAAGTATACACGTACACATCCACTGGGACTAACCCACGGGAAGTGTAGACGCATACATCCACTGGGACTAACCCACGGGAAGTGTACACGTGCACATCCACTGGGACTAACCCGTTTTTGCAGAGCTACGGGCACACCTGTCCTTCAGAAAAGCCACTGTCAACTCTGTAGAAATCTTGTGAAATCACGGCATTCCTCCCTCCTATAGTATCCCAGCAGTGTATAAACCTGACTTTTCCTGTAGGGCAACCGGATACCTCCCCCCACACCATGAAGTCGCAAAGTTTCAGCTCTGAGGACAGATAAGTTCTATTCCACTCAGTATTTGCTTGTAGCAAACAGTAGCACATGGCAACGTAGACCCTGAGTGCTTATGTTAAACATATTTACATCACCATAAGAATAAAATATGACTATAATACAAGGAGGAGAACAAGCTTGGAAAGTGATGGACGTGTCTATGACTTTAATGGTGCTGTTGACTCAATGTGAGCACTTAGTTCCAACTCATTAAGTTGCTTATATTAAACAAGTATAGTTTTTTATGTCAATCATACTTTAATAAAGTGATTTGAAGGAAAGAAACTGGTATTTCCCCAGCCAATTTTCTCCAATTTCTACATCGAAAATATACTCTACAATTCAAAGTTATTTGTTGTATACACACACACACACACACACACATCATGCTAAGGCTTATTCCTTTCCTAATACTCAATGGCATTTTAACAAAAAAAAATTGACAAATTCTGCTTTGAAATTTTGATTTACTATTATTCCTGAGTCATGTCTATGTTTAAGCACTTCAATTTGTGATAGTTTTTGTTTTTAAAGACCCTTAAGGGATATTGTCTTTTTTCTTAAGTGTAGGATTAACCTTGTATGATTAATACACATTTCCCCCTCTAACTGGTATTACGAAAGAATGGGAATCATCATGTAAAGTCTCCATTATTGTCCTCTGTAAGACTCACAGTTTCCAAAATACTTTCAGGAGTGATATGAGTTCCATCAGCAGCACCCAGCATGTTTCCAAATACATGCTCAGTCCCTTTTAGCCATGACCTAGTTTTCCAGGCAAACTTATACCCACAGGCTTATACTCCTCCAGGCTTTCACAGGCTCTGTGCATGCTCTCTGTCTCTTGTCTGACAGGTGTGTGTGTGTGTGTGTGTGTGTGTGTGTGTGTGTGTGTGTGTGTGTGTAGGAGGTAGCAGCAGTAGCTGGAGAATCAGAGAAATCTTGTCTAGCTTCTTGGGTGCCTGGATGCCTGCATGCCTTCAGACTTTGTTGGAGAATCTAAAGTAGCTCTGAAGGGGATAGCTTTATTCTTGAACCATTTGAGGATCTCTTTCCAGCTTCTGCAAACTTGAAGAAACAGGACTTCTCCTCCACTTTCAACCCTAGTGTATCTGGAAGTAGATAGAGACAGAAAATTGTAGTGACTTCTAAGATGAATGATGGTAAGTCCTGACTTTTTTTTCCCTTAAGTCACCTGAGTTAGAAAATCTCTTGATTATACTCAAACCCACTGCCTACTTTTCCAGGCACTCACTGTGCCTGCTTAAGAACCTTCTTTCAGGCTCAGCACCCAAAACTCATCTTGTGAGTTACATGCTTTCCATCGGAGCACAGATGGACAGGAAAACAAAGGCAGCTCTATCTATGCGGACAGCTGTTTGTTCCCGGGATGGAAACTCCTAATACAAGGCCAACAAGGGTCTTCTTGTGTGTTCTTTCCTGATTCTGCAAGCCTCTGGGATCCCACCACCAGAGCTGTAAGCAGCAGTTACCAGATCTCTGTTGCAAATATCTCTGGAGACTGGCTACCTGGGGTCTTCATCCAGACAAGCATCTAGAAACACTCACAGAGCTCTTTCGGCTTTATTTGGTTTTTACTTTTCTTGAAGGAAATGGGAAATGGGATTTTTGTAAAACTGTGTGTGTCAGGGGTGGGAGTAGGTAGTCACTGAGGACCAAAGTCATGGTTTCCTGAATGCCAGGCAAATGCTCTAACCAATGAACTTACATCTCCAGCGCCAAGTCTTTTATAATTTTATCTGACAACGAATCTTGATGAACACTCGGTGTGCTTCTCTCTTCTTTCTGTCCTTCTCATAACGGATAAGAACAAAGATAAAAGAAAAAAAATGGACCCAGATAAATAAAATATTTGGTGGTTTTACTTTTTTCTACATCCTTTCTGTGATGTTTAGTATGTTTGATTTTCGAAATTTTATTGCTTTAATAAGACAAGAGGTAGAAAAAAACTTGAGATATTTATAGAAATGTAGGGTTTTCTAAATGGGCTGTTTATTGATCCACGTGGTTTTCTGGCTTTAGCCTTCCCTTTGTTGATGGTTTGCTTATGGTTTTCTTTTTTTTTCTTTTTTTTTTCCTTTTTTTTCTGTAGTTTTTTTTTAATTTATTCATTTATTTTTGTTAAAAGCAAAATTTACATTTACTCCCCTTGTTCCCGGCCCTCCCGCTCCCCCACTACCCCACCGCCCTCCCCCTGCTTCCTTAAGATGGTGCAGGTTACCCTGTCCTATGGGGAGCCCAAGGCCCTCCCCCCCTCCATCTCAGTCTAAGAAGATGTGCATTCATATAGAATAGGTTCCCAAATAGCCAATACATGCAGAAGAGATAGGTCCCAGTGCCATCATCGTTGGTCTCTCAGTCAGTCCCCTCTGGCAGTCACATTCATAGAGTCCAGTTAGGTCATTTGCTCATTCAGTCTCGGTCCAGCTGAATTTGATGAGCTCCCAATAGATCTAGCACACTGTCTCTGTTGGTGGGCCAGTTCCTCATGGTCCTGAATTCCTTTCTTATTTTCTCCCTCCTTCTGCTCTTCCACTGGACCTTGGTAGCTCGATCCCTTGTTCTGATGTGACTGTGGGTCTCTGGCTCTATCTCCATTCATCATGCAAAATTTCTATGGTGACGCTTAGGATATTCAACAAAGTAACTATGGGACAAGTTCAGTTCAGGCACACACTCCTCTGCTGCCCAAGTACCTAGCTGGGACCTCCCTATGAATGCCTGGGGTCCCCGCTTATGGTTTTCTTTTGTGGTCATCAAGATTCTCACACTAGTGCTCATCTGATTATTAGTCATAATAATAATAATAATAATACATAATAATAAGACAGACAAAAGCAATCTGTATTCATTCATATGATAAATAAGGGATTGCTGCATTCATTACCATATTAATTGTTACCAATGGTCAGATCTTAAAGAATTTAGGGGAAAAAATAGTTATATAGATCCTTGAAAAAAAATAAAGCTTTTACCCACTGAACCATCTTGCTGGTCCAAATATTCTTTTCAGTAGGATTACACACACAGGACAATAATTTGGTTGCAGTACAAGAAGAATGTTTCCCACAATCCTGCATGTGAGAGTTCAGCCGTAATGGCAGTGGCCTGGTGTGCTTTAGAAATGGCTACTCTTTTGAGCTCGTGCTCTTTGGTTTCGTCTTTAAACAGAACACAAAATAGTTTTTTTTCCCAACCTGTCAACTTAGCAACATGTCAAAAAAAAAAAAAGATTATTTCTGCTACACAGAGTTGATTAAAGTGGCATGTCATGTTTTCACTAGAAAAAAAAAATCAAAGATAGATCTTCATCTGGGACCATGTACTAAGGAAGAACTGTATCAAACTACAAATGCATCAAACACCAAAAACTAGAGGAGCCACTTTAGAATGATAGCTATAGCCGTCTAATTACATACCATAACAACCAACAAACCCAGATCTGTTGCTAACTTACTGGCAAATAGCTACATAAACTTTCCTTAAGAACTGTGTATTACCCATAGTAACAATTTACATTTGGATAGTTTTGTTTCTGCTTTCAAAATGCTTTTACACCCCCTCCCACTGTAATAATCAAAATGGGATGTTATATAGTCTGCCAGATGTGTCTATAATGTAAATCGAGGTGAGAGAGGGAATGTCTGGCCCATTCGGCAGTGGATAGAGTCAGGATAACTCTATCTCTGGCACATTGCATTATGTGAAGAGAAAGCCCAGACTATGCAGCAGGACTCCAATCAAAGCAAAATCAAATGAAGCCAACAAAAGCAATTAAAGGCAAGGCAGGAAAAACACATCAGGCTTTTGAATCAAACTTTCTACCACTGGCCTCAACAGGGAAGAAGTAAAAATAGAACTCCAGTCTGGATTCCACTGGCTAATTTCAACTGCTTTTCATTTTCTCTTCAAATCTGCACTCAAACTCATCACAGCTGGCACTAAACACACTGAGCAAGACATGCAGAAAGGACCTACTGGAAAGAAGAGAGAGAAAAGCCTTACCAGCATAGCCACTGAGACAGCTAGAGCCTCTCCTTGCAAAGGTAAACAGAACTAACCCAGAAAAACAAACAAACCAACTTGTGGACCAAGAGATCTGGGAAGTTGAAGGAGCTAAGCCAGCCTTCTTTCTGAGGTTCCTCCTTGCTGCCTGCAACTTCCTGCTGTAGGTGATAAGGCCCAGGGAAACAGCCTAAGGGAGGAAGGCTTTCTTTTGGCTCCTAGCTACAGAGCAGTCAATCCACCGTGCTGAGAAGGGCATGTTGGAGCAGATAGGAAGCAGAGAAAGAGACAGGGACCTGTGGGCAAAGGGAACAGGACATAAAATTCACAAGTCTTCCTCTAGGTAAGTCTAACTTCTTCAAATTCCCACAACCTCTTTAAAGAAAATGGTCAGCCAATGATCAGGCTTGCAAACAAATGAACCCATTACAGAGACACAACATCCTAATCACACCCTGGTCCCCCTCAACCACTCACACTCCCCAGCCCTCATTCCTTTGGCTTTAGAAATTCAGAACTTCAATGTGAGTCTGTTGAGGTCAGATTTTTTTTTCTTTTGTTTTTGTTTTTTTTCTGAGCCAGGGTTTCTCTGTGTAACAGCCCTGGCTGTCCTGGAACTAGCTTTTGTAGACCAGGTTGGCCTCAAACTCACAGAGATCCGCCTGCCCCTGCCTCCCGAGTGCTGGGATTAAAGGCCTGAGCCACCACTGGCCAGCAAGGTCAGATGTTCTTAACCAGATTTTAATGCACAGAATTAGATGTCTGGAAGTGACCTTAGAATCCCTCCCCCCCCCGACTAATTTTCCACATTCTTCATCAATTAGCCTATAATCCCTCCCCCCAGCTCGTATGTATCTGCAGGAGATATGAACTCTGACTCAACTCCTCTGCCGATTATAAATCAAGACCCCCGGGGCAGCTTCCTCCATGTCTGGATTGTTCTAATCATTAAAATGTTCTGTCGCACTAGCCAAAATTAGCCCCCTGTAGCTTCTCCTCGTGTGAGAAATATCAAACAGGCCTTTCTCCTGGCAGCCTTTCACTTTGTTTGAAGCCAGCTGTCACCTCCCTACAGAGTGCTCTGTCCCTTCACTAAATATGCCCAACTGCTCAGATGACATGATTTATAGGTTCCTCGGCCAGCCCCTCTTGAACACATTGCAGTCCCTCTTCAGAAGTGTCATCTAGACAAATGGGCTGAAATGCTGCAGGAGAGGCCGAAACATGGAACAGAGTCTCTCTCTACTGCAAAAAGAGCCAAGGCACCAAGAGCCCCAACCACAAAAGAAACAGCCTTGTTATCAGAGTGATGCTTTCCCCTGAAGAGGGAGAGAGGAAAGGGGTTGCTCATGCTTTCATTCTGTTATTCTGGAATTAAATTTCAAACATACTTATGAGCATATATGCACATACACACATGCATACCCCACAGACATATGGCATGGGGTGGTGGCTAAGTGCAGGGTTCTCTGCTAAGGAAATTTTTAAAAGAGAAATTAATAAGATATGTCTCTGAAAAAAATCCATATGCAGGTTAAGGAGATAACTTAGTCATAAAGGACTTGCCTCAGCATGAGGACCTGAGTTCTATGCTCAGAAACCAGAAACCATGCAAAAGTTGAGTATAGTGGCTCATGCTTAGAATTCAGGGCTGGGGGAGACAGTAACTAAGCTTACATGCTATTTTTTAACCCTTTGTTTTACCCCTATTTCTGTAGCTTGAAATTGCACAGGGTTTTTTGTTTGTTTGTTATTTTTTGCATAAGTCTAATATCAGCCATTCATTTTAAAGGACCCCACTGGGCATAGACTACTCTTGGGTAAGGGTATTAGCTACTTTTGTTGCTATGACAAAACATAAAACAAAATTGCCTTATGAAGAAAACAGTTTATTTTGACTTATGGTTCTGGAGGGAGAGTCCATAACGGTGGAAAAGGCATGGCAGCTGATGTCCACAACAGGAAGCTGAGACTGCACATCTCAACCATACATATGACAGAGAATGAACTAGAAGTTGAGCAAGGCTCTAAACCCTCAAAATTCGCTCTCACTGATATATTTACTCTGGTAAGACCATGCCTCCTAAAGGTTCCATAGCCTCCCCCAAACAACACTGCCAACAGGGGACCAAAAGTTCAAATATCTGAACCTATGTGGGACATTTCTTATTTAAACTATCACATTCTACTCCCTAGATCCATTCATTAATTGCCCATGGCCATCTTATGATGCAAAATGCATTTAGCCAACCTTCTAGTCTCTATATTAACAGTCTCAACAGTGTTCACAAGTCCTAAATCCAAGCTGGGTAGTGGTGGCACACACCTTTAATCCCAGCACTTGGGAAGCAGATGAAGGTGGATTTCTGAATTTGAAGTCAGCCTGGTCTACAGAGTGAGTTCCAGGACAGCCAAGGCTACATAGAAAAATGCTGTCTCGAGCCAGGCAGTTGTGGTGCAGGCCTTTAATCCCAGCACTTGGGAGGCAAAGGCAGGTGGGTGACCTGTTTGAGGTCAACTTGGTCTACAAGAGCTAGTTCCAGGACAGGCTCTAAAACTACAGAGAAACCCTGTCTCAAAAAACCAAAAAAAGAAAAAAGAACGCTATCTCAAAAAACCAAAAAGTCCTAAGGTCAAAGTCTCTTCTGAAACTCAAGGTAATCAATCTAATCTAATCTATCTATCTATCTATCTATCTATCTATCTATCTATCTATCTATCTATCTATCTATCTATCTATTTATCTGGTGGTTTGAATAGGAATGGCCCCCCATAGACTCATGGGTTTGAATGCTTGGCCCATAGGGAGTGTCACTATTAGGAGGTGCAGCCTGTTAGAGGAAGTACATCACTGTGAAGGTAGGCTTTGAGGTCTTATATACTGAAGCTACGCCAAGTGTAAAACACAGTCTCTTTCTGCTTGCACCATGTCTGCCTGCATACTGCCATGTTTCTTGCCATAATTATAATGAACTAAACCTCTGAAACTGTAAGCCAGCCCCAATTAAATGTTTTCCATTATAAGAGTTGCCATGGTCATGGTGTCTCTTCACAGCAATAGAAACCCTAATTAAGATACTCTTTTGGTTTTTCAAGACAGGGTTTTTCTGTGTAACCCTGGCTGTCCTGGAATTTGCTCTGTAGACCAGAACTCAAAGATCTGCCTGCCTCTGCCTCCTGAGTGCTGGGATTAAAGGCTGAGTCACCATCTGCCTAAGGTAATCTGTTAATTGTAACTCCCTTAAAAATCAAAAGACAGATTGCATACTTCCAACATACAATGACAGAGAATATGCATTCCCGTTCCAAAATGGAGGAATGGGGACACAGTGAGGAAATACTAGATGGGTCGTTCTCAACCTGTGGGTCGCATCCCCTTTGGGAGTCAAATGAGACTTTCACAAGGGTCATATATAAGATATTTGTATTAGAACACATGACAGTAGCAAAATTACAGTTATGAAGTAGCAGTGAAAATAATTTTAAGGCTGGGGGATCACAACAATATGAGGGACTGTCTAAGAAGGTTGAGAACCACTTTACTAGACCAAAGCAAGACTAAAACTCAGCAGGGAAATTCTAAATCCTGTAGTTCCATGTCCAGTGGCTGCGGTTTTATTTTCAAATACCTTAGATGTCTTTGCCCCTCCAGCTTTGTTGTCTACAACACATATCTCTCTCTTCATTTGACACCGCTCACTGAAAGTAGCTCTCCTTGGCAGATACTTCGTGACTCTGTCATCTCCAGTTTCTCCACCACACCCAGGCTTCACTTCCACAACTTCATACAACGGTCTCCCAAGGCTTCCTTACAAGGACTCTACTGCCATACACTGCCTGGCTCCAGTGGCTCTCTGAAACCATGGAGCAAGAATCCACAATCCCTTCGCTCTTGCAATTTTCATGTTTCCAAAATGAGTACCACATGGCCAATACTACCAAGTTCAGCTGCCAACTTGGGGTGGATTTTGCCCTCTGACCACACTATTAGCAGCAACTGCTTTCTAGAAGCTGGTACCCCTTGGACATTCTTCAGTCACAGATTAGTTTAGCTGGGTGAGGTCTTGCCCTAAGGTCACCGTTCCCATAGTTCTGGTGCAAAGTGGAAGGCCTCTCCTTAACAATGCTAATCCCCTTAATAATTAGAGCCTCTCTTTCAGCACATAATTTAGCTGTGACATTAAGCTTTCTGATGCCTTTAACTCTCTGCAAATTGTACATTTTTACCTCTTTCCATTGCAATTGCCTTTTTTCACTGTAAACCTTCTCTACTGTTACCAGTAACAACCATACCACAGACTTGACATTATGCTGCCCTGAAATTTCATCTGTCAAAAAAATTAGTCTCTTATCTTTCAATTTAGCCTCAGGCAAGTTCTTAGGATCTGGGCAGAAGGCAGTCTGACTCTTTGTCAAAATATTATACAAATGACATCAAGCCCAGTCCCTAATATTGTTCCCTTCTGAAACCACTTGAATTGGGTCAACCACAACTGGCATTACTTTCAACACTAGTGTTTTCTGAGCTTCTACTAGAATGGCATGTTTAACTCTGTTTTCAGCATTCAAGTGCTTTTCTAGTCCAAACTTCAAAAGTTTTCCACACCCCTAAAAAATTATATATAATTTAATTTGTATACAGCCACAAAAATTCACCTCACTGATACCAACTTCTGTATTAGCTACTTTTTTGTTGTAATAAAACACTATGCACAAAAGTTTATTTGACTTACAGTTCCAGAGGGAGAATCTATGGTGGTGAAGAAGGCATGGCAGCAAGTAGCCAGAGCAGGCAGCTGAGAGATCAAATCTCAACCTCGCACAGGAAGCAGAAAGCAACGGGAAGTGAGGTGAGCCTCAAAGCCCAGCCTACAAGTGAGTACTTCCTCCAGCAAGGCTACATCTCCTAAAAGTTTTTTTTTTTGGTTTTTCGAGACAGGGTTTCTCTATGGCTTTGGAGCCTGCGCTGGAACTAGCTCTTGTAGACCAGGCTGGTCTCGAACTCACAAAGATCCGCCTGCCTCTGCCTCCCGAGTGCTGGGATTAAAGGCGTGCGCCACCACCGCCCGGCTCTCCTAAAAGTTTTATAGGTGTCTCCAGATGATGCTGCTACCTGGGAACCAAGTGTTCAAATACCTGAGCCTGTGGCAGCATTGCTCATTCAAACTACGAGAAAGTGAGCCTAACCTAGCCCCAAACAGTTCAGCAAGTCTATTCCCTGGGGCCACAGGAATATTTCATATTCCAGCACTTCCATATCCAGTGACCCCCATACTTTTCACCATGGTTCCCAAATCCTCACCCCATCTGCCTAGTCTTAAAGTTCTTCCAATTTCTCAGAACTACAGATAACTCCTTTTGTGCCCAGGCATCCACTTTTATGCACCCAGAATTCCTTCTTTTGATTTCCTCTTTTCAGCTCCCAGACAGGTCCTAGACATAGAGACAATCTGGTCTACCAGAGAATCTTCAATGCCGTGCATTCATTAGCATTGCCTCCATAACTCTTTTCCTCTAGATGACCAGCAGGTCTGGAGCCACCAACCTGTAATTGAGGATCTATACCAAGGTTGAGGATGTAGCTCAAAGCACCTGCTTAGCATACACAAGGCCTTATGTTCAATCCCTATCACAAACAGGGATAAGGGGATAAAC
Organism: Dicrostonyx torquatus; assembly: GCA_028555095.1. Taxonomy (NCBI): domain Eukaryota; kingdom Metazoa; phylum Chordata; class Mammalia; order Rodentia; family Cricetidae; genus Dicrostonyx; species Dicrostonyx torquatus. Next base: position 1,072,157 of record JAQHUG010000133.1, read on the forward strand.
AAACAGAGGCTGTTCATCTCCACCAGTAAGCCTATTGGTTTTTTTCAGTCTTAGAATCCAAGTTCTAGAAATCACTGCTTTTTAGGTGACTGAGTGAGGGACTTCAGGAAGCAGATTGACACTGAGGTTGCAGAAAAAAATGTGGTGCCAGAAGGTGGACCATCTGGAGTGCTGGTTCAGTGTCTTTAATCCCAAACTATCTGTGCATGGTTGTATTTGTTAATTTTCTCATCACTGTGACAAAACACATGACAGAAACCACTTAAGGAAGGAAGGATTCTTTTTATCTCAGAGTTTCAGAGGTTTTAGTCCATGGTATCCTAGCCCTGTTTTGATTGAACAGAACATCATGATGATCAGAGAAATTTTACTCCATGTCCTATAGAGGCTGAGAAAAGAGATACAGAAAGGGATTGGGGCAGGATACAGCCCTCAAGGATATACCTCTAATTACCTACTGTTGTGGGATATTTCTTTACACTTTGTGAAGATGTGACATTGTGATTGGTTTTAAAAGAGCTGAATGCCAATAGCTAGGCAGGAAAGAATAGGTGAAATTTCCAGGGTAAGAGAGAAACTTGGGAGGAAGCTACACACGCAGGAGACATCAGCAAGATATGGAGCAATCGGAGGTACAGAATAGGAGAGGAAAAAGCCATGGCAGAATGTAGAGTAATAGAAACAGGTTAATTCAAATTATAAGAACTAGTTGAGAACAAGCCTGAGCTAAAGGCCAAGCTTTCCTAATTAATAATAAGTCTCCCTGTCACTATTTATGGGCTGGTGCTCCAAAGAAAGACTGATGAAAAAAATCCTACTATATTTGGCACCCAATGTGGGCATATAAATCCACATAAGGTTTGAGAAAGCTGAAAAAAAAGTTCTGAATACAGAGTTGGACACAGCTTTCTGGAGACCACAGTCTCTTGGGCAGGTATCCTGTTCATGACATACAGAGACATAAAAGCTGATTGTGCAGCAGAGCCCCTGAGCAGCCAGTGCACTAACAGCCAGTACTATGTAGTAAGTCTTGACTCACACAGTCAGAGAACACTGCAAACACTTAGTAAACCAAAAAGACCTCTATACAAATACATTATGCTTAAAACTGTGCTTAGGTGAGTATAAAGAGTCATAAAAATAAATTAATATATGAATAAATAAAGAAATAGTTTAAAAATTATAAATGTAGTATTTCATTTTTATTTTAATATATAAAGCTTGCCTGAAGATCAGAGAGTAAAACAACCCACTGGTTAGCCTTATAGCCCAGGCAGGATGGACACACACCTTTAATCACAGTAACCTCACTTGTTTGCCATAGCAACTGGGTGCATGCCTTTAATCCCAGGTCTAGAGTGGAATATAAGACAGGAGGAGACCACTCCCACACAGAGTCTCATTCTGAGATTCCTGGAGGCAGAATCACCATTTCAGACTGAGGTAGAGGTAAAAACCAGTGGCTGGCTACTTTGCTTTTCTGACATTCAAGTTGAAACCCAATATCTGTCTCTGGGTTTTTATTAGTTGTGCTACACATAAAGTCTTGCTAGGCATTGGTGGTGCTTGCCTTTAATCCCCATCTTGTTTCAGCCTTCATTGCCTATTACATGCCATCCTTTCATATGGCATATATGGAGATTTATATTACAGTTTTGTTATCCAGTTCAAATGAACTTATACAACTGACAGATGCTTTTACCTACTCAAATATAAAACAGAAAATCATCCTTAACTGATTAGTGCACACTGCACTAATCATACTTGTGTTATTACAGATATATACATTACCTTTAAAAGTTTGTATGTTGGGCTGGAGAGATGGCTCAGCGGTTAAGAGCATTGCCTGCTCTTCCAAAGGTCCTGAGTTCAATTCCCAGCAACCACATGGTGGCTCACAACCATCTGTAATGAGATCTGGTGCCCTCTTCTGGCCTGCAGGCATACATGTAGACAGAATGTTGTATACATAATAAATAAATAAATATTAAAAAAAAGTTTGAAATAAATAAATATTAAAAAAAAGTTTGTATGTTTTCAGAAAAAAAAATGGACCAAATTAAGACTTAGCCCAGGTGATCCAGCCTCACAGAATGCCTGTTACAGTTTCCTCAAAAATCTATATCCAGAACAGCTTCAAAGCTGCCAGCTGAGAGGGTCCAGCTTCATAGACTATTCCAGCCAGGACTTCAGATAAGCCCTACACTTTCCCACCACATAGAGACTGGACAACAAATAATGCAGCCAGTTCTTCCAGGATTTGATCATTATCTCAAAATTTTCTCAGGGTCCCTTAAAGATGCTATTGCCCCCACAATGCAGGAAGCAATTTTAAGAACATGACACCCGTATTCTCAAGAGGTGGGGTAGATTTGTTTTGGTCTGTCAGTGGATTATGAATATTTATAATCATTTGGGGGGTGAATACAAGTTGTTTTGGTCATGATCAGAAAAGGAACTAAGGAAAGAAAATTAGATTTAGGGATCTAAAGAAAAAAGGAGGAATGAAGGGATGATAGAAAAAAAGGGTAGATTATTAAATCTATTTTGAAACTAAGAAAGCAACTACTAGTCTCAAATTTGAAATTGTATGGATTATTGTATACTGATACAAATTTAAAGTTATTTTGTTAGAATATAATACATATGTGTGTGTGTGTGTGTGTGTGTTTCTACTCTTGTTTAAGGTATTGTACCTATGCAGTTCACTTAAAAATACAATGTAAAGTTCTAGTCTTTAAAGGCTATTTAGGAAAATAAAGGAATGCAGGTTAGTAGTTAGTCATCTGTAATAATCAAACTTATAGTTATGTAAGGTAGGTTTTCAAGGCTATACAGAGATATACTTTAGATAGATAAATGTTCTTCAAATACTTCAGAGACCTACAGAATATGACACTTAAGATGTTTTAATAACATAAGGCTTTTTGTGATAGTGAGACACATCTGCTTCTGGCAACACCCAATGATGGGTATTGAAGAATCTCTATATGGATCTTGCTTCCCTTGTAACAAATTTAGCCACTAGACAAGAAACTGCCTTTGCTTCAACTGCTGATAGTATGCTGTCCAAATTAGACAAACAGGACTCAAAAAAAGATGACTGTCATACTTTGACAAGGTAAGATAGTCCTTCAAAAATTCCCACATCACAGAAAAGTCTGCCAGATACTCTAGACCTGTAGGCCAAAGATGGGTCTTCCATCTCCTAAATAACCTCAAACAGTGCCATTAGCTGGGAGTCAAGCATTCAAATACAGGAACCTATGGAAGACATGTCACATTAAGACCACAACAGTAGTTATTAATAAGATAAAACCAAAAAAAGGAATAGTTTGCTCATTTGTGATTTTATAATTTGTAGCTTTCAAATAATTTTCAAAACTTATTCAATAGGGTTGTTTTAAATGAAAATACTTTAAAATACCCGTAATAGTGAGTAATAGCTCACAGAAGAGTTCATGATAGATTTCATACCTGGACCCTTTGAGACAATGGCTTGAGGCTTTAGAAGGGGACAGCTATAGGACAGTCACCTTTGCAGGGTAAAGTTTCCAGAGTTAGTTTGCACTCAGATGACGAAAGTATGCTGTGCTATTTGGAGAAGGTGATGCACCATGCACACATTCCAGATTTCATGCTCTGGCCTGGTAGACCTGAGTCATGGTGATTGGTGGGAGAGAATGCTGACCTCAAGTTAAGGGCTAGTAGGCTGATTCATAGCTGCTGTGTGAGCTTTGAGTATCTAACAGACACATCATTAGCTCCCAGCAAACATACAACCTTTGGAGGTCATGGTTATGATTATAGACCAATAAATACACAAACACCATAAAACAGAGCAAATGGCCTTTTTATGTGCTGGGGATAATTAAAAACTGAGCTGTGTGATCCATGAATATAGATTCTGTTGGTAGGCTAAGATTTTGCTGAGCTTTCAGAAGCAAGTACAGAACTGTTAGCTGTGGTGTCTTAGGGCTTCTATTACTGTGCCAAAATACCATGACCTTAAAGCAAGTTTAATTGGCTTACACTTTCTTATCGCTGTTCATATTGAAGTCAGGATAGGAATTTAAACAGGGAAGGATCCTGGAGGCAGGAGCTGATGCAGAGATCATGGAGGGTGCTGCTTATTGGCTTGCTTCCCTTGGCTTGCTCGACCAACCTTCTTATAGAACCTAGGACCACTAGCCCAGTGATGGCACCACCCACCAGACTGATCCCTCCTCCACTGATTACTAATTGAGAAAATTCCTTACAGCTGGATCTCATGGAAACATTTCCTTAACTGAAGCTCCTTCCTAACCAGTGTCAAGTTGACACACAAAACCAGCCAGTACATGCAGGACCTCACCATCAATGTTGCATTAAAATTTAACCTTTCAGTCATGTTTAGGAGAAATTTTCATTATAATCCAGTAGTTTCAGGACCTCACAATTTAACTTGGTTCAACATTATCTTTTGGCAAATTATTTTTACTTCAATCATTTAGGGGATATTTTTAATTATTTTAAAATATTTTAAATATTTTTAAATATTTTAATTCATGGAATATTTTTAAAAAGTCTTTAAAATTATCTAAATGTTAGGAAAGATAAATTCACACTCACAAGGTACTCTTTCTTATTTGGAGACTACATCCAGTCCCTTATAGGAAGGTAACATTTTAGAATAGTTTCCTGGTTACTAAGTACCATGACGTCCAGTGAAAATCATTCTGAACTTACAATATGTGAAAATGACCCCCAAAGTAGGTAAATAAGATTGGGCGAAAAAAGACATGTTTATTTTTTTAATTCTACTTTAGCTCTTCTTCAGGTGGAGGGGAAAACAGGAAGGGAAGAGAGAAATGACAGAGAAGAGTTGACTGACAAAATCAGGCAAGCACAGAAATAACAATTGAGGGGAAATGCAGGTTGCAGTTATTCCCAAGCTCATTAGAAACTGGACCTGTGATGGTTTGGACTGTGAGGATGTGAGTCTGTGTTGTTTAAGCCACTCAGTCTGGGTATTGGCCTAACAGCAAACACAACAATCCAGTTCAGTTGGACAAAACCCATGTTAGTCACTTTTTTTCATTTCTTTTGTTTTAAGACAGAGTTTCTCTGTGTAACAATCCTGGCTGTCCTGGAACTCACATTGTGGTCCAGGTGGCCTTGAACTCAGAGATCTGCCTCCCAAGTGCTGGGATTAAAGGCGTGCACTACCACCACCCAACTCCACATAGTCACTTTTAACGTGAGGCCTTAGCGTACAATTAAGTACCAGAAAAATTGTAATGACAACAGCTTTACATTTGCTTCCAAGTCTTGCCAACATAGAAGACAGTAGAATCTAATTATTTGTACTAATTTAGATTTTTTGTTGCTGTTGTTTGAGGACAGAGTCTCACAATGTAGCCCTGGCTGACTGGCACCCATGATGTAGACCAAACTGGCCTCAACCTCATAGAGATCTACCTACCTCTGAGACAAATATTATAATTAAAGGTAAGCACCACCATGCCTGATTTGCACCTGTGTTTATAAACCACAAAATGATAAAAATAAATAAGACTTTCAATATCATGCAGTAAAGTCAAGTTTTCTTTAATAAACTATATTTGAATCTAAATGTGCAACAATAGTAGACTGATAAATATTGATACTTAGTCTATATAACTATGGATTTTTGCTTTGGGAAATTGCAAGAAGTATTTGTGTTTTCTTAAATAACAAAGTGACAAAAAATTAAAGGGTAATGCAAATTGAAAGTAATTATAATAGATGGCTGGAAAATGAATCACTTTTCTGACATTTTTATTTTCTGAATGTTGTAAGATATTCTTCTTATAAATTTTTAAAATAAATTCAAGGCACCTTTGGATATCTTTAGTAGAGAGCTGTCTTTCACTAGTTAACTGTGTCTTTTATTTGTTACTAAAAATTCCAATTTGGGTTCAAGTTTCATTTAACTGCTAGTACTGTCATTTTAAATATCCAGTCAAAAATGATTAAATGAAACCAATGAGATGGTTCAATTTTGCTGAAATCTGAAAGCTCTAATATAACACATAACCATATATTGTTCAAGAAGAGTGTTGCAGCTCCTGGATACACTCACCTGTCTATAAACATCAAGGTTTGTATCAGGGGTAGACATGGCTCAGTAGTCAGGAGAGCTTGCTGCTCTAGCAGAGGACCCTTGTTCAGATCCCAGAACCCAGGTGGTTCACAATCTACCTATAGCTCCATTTCAGAAAGATCTAATGCCTCTTTTCTCCCCTCATTCATATCCATACATGGACACACATATACATAACAAGAATATTATAATACATCGTTTTTTAAAGTCAAGATTATCTAATGCTTCAGATGAAAATAATATTCTTGAAAAGAGGAAACAATTTGCCCCTCCCCAAAGCTGGGTACAGATGGTTAAGTGTGGGTGGGTACAATAGACTGCTTATCATTCCCTTAAACTCGCAATAGTCACAAACCATTTCTAAGACAGAAAGAAGGCATGGACTTTTCATCCAAATTGAATCTGAATCTTTATGCCATCCATACTAGCTTCCCAACTCTGTGTGTTTGTCAAGATGAGTTAGGATGGCAATGACAATGCATGCAGATTCTCTTCTTCTTTCTTCTTCTTCTTCTTCTTCTTCTTCTTCTTCTTCTTCTTCTTCTTCTTCTTCTTCTTCTTCTTCTTCTTCTTCTTCTTCTTCTTCTTCCTTCTCCTTCCTTCTTCCTTCTGCTTCTCCTCCTCCTCCTCCTCCTCTTCCTCCTCCTCCTTCTACTCCTTCTTTTTCTGGCTTTGGGGCCTGTCCTGGAACTAGCTCTTGTAGACCAGGCTGGCCTCAAACTCACAGAGATCCACTAGCCTCTGCCTCCCTAGTGCTGGGATTAAAGGCATGCACCACCACCACCCAGCCAGATTTACTTCTTACTCATGCTCATTTCCATCATGATGGAAGACAAGATTTTACTTCGTGTAGTTATTCAGGAATCCAGTGTGAGGGAGGACTCTACCATGTGGTGGCTGTTGATGGGCTTTATTTGTTTTAAGCACTGGTGTAGGAGGTCCTTCTATTTATGTATTGCTTTCATTGGTTAAACAATAAAGAAACTGCTTGGTCTGATAGGGCAGAACTTAGGTAGGTGGAGAAGACAGAACTGAATTCTGGGAGGAAGAAAGCAGAGTCATAGACCCGCCATGGAGCCACCAAAATCAGACATGCTGAATCTTTCCAGGTAAGCCATGACCTCATGGTGATATACACATTAACAGAAATGGGTTAAATCAAGATGTGAGAGTTAACCAATAAGAGGCTAGAGATAATGGGCCAATTATTACAATTTCTGTGTGGTTATTTCAGGTGTAAGCTAGCCAGGTGTCTGGGACAAAGGGCCACCCTCCTCATGCAACAATTTGGCACCAATTTGATGGACTAAATCCACTTAAAAACCTGAGAGAGCTTAATTCTAGACACATAGAAAAAAAAAACAGTTCAACACAGCTTTTTGATGTTTGCTGGTGGTGTGCCGCAGAGAGATTTTCCTGACTTGGCAATAGCAGCAGGAAAAAAAGAAAGCTGTGCCATTTCAAAACAAGGCTTCCTGGGCCCTGCCACCAGTGCAACCTCTAGCTATAGAGCATTTGTGGGCACGGGTGTTTGTGTGCCCACTCAGGGTCGGGAGGAAAGTAGCTGAGACCATGCCCGTGGCTCAGCTTTTCCTGGGCAGGTGGTGGGATCAGGGCTACTAGGCTTGGGCAGGCAGGAGAGCATGGCAGACCCGCCACCATACAGACAGATGTTTCCAGGCTGCGCAGTTCTCTCTGCAGTTACAGATTTGGCTGTAACTCAGATAAAAAGGGTTTATGTGCTGCACACTCATTCTCAGGGTTGGACTGCTGAGTGCGGTTCCTGCCTGGTGACCCCAGAGCTAACACCGGTGGTGCTTCCAACATTTTAAAATTGAAGAGAGGTGGAGCCAACATCCAGAGCAGCTGCAACCAAGCTGCTTAGCATTTTAAAAGCCCTTGTAGACAGTAAAGAATTACAAATTCACAAAGGACAGATTCAGACATAAACAACCTCTAAATGGGTCACAGTGTTGGATAAATGCATGTAGGCTTGGGAGAGAAAAGATAAAGAATATAGAGAGTCATAAATTAAAGTTAATGCTTTAAAAAAAAGGGTAAAGTCTTTAAAGAGACAGAGTACAGATAGTCATAGATTAAAAGAAGAAAAATAAGCCACATAAAAATGGAAAATTCACAGAGTCTGGATTATGTATATTATTGTGTTATTTTTGAATTTTTTGACTGTGAAGGAACTAAGGACAGAAAGTTATTTCATTATATGGACTGCTAAGCTAAACCAGCATGTATATTATAAAGGTATACGGTGCTTTGGAAAAGAGGTTCTTCTTTTGTTTTCACAGAAGATGAGCGTGTAGATTGCCTCCAGGTGAATATGGTTTCATGGACCAAGGCCTTCTGAAAGGTCACTGTGAACACCCTCAAAAAGTTACTTCGCCCAACTGGTGACTGAGATGAACCTAGCACATAGGATACACCACGAAAGACCTGATTAACAGTTGTCCCCCCTCCATACAGCAGGAAAGAGTTTGGAGAGAAATAACTATGCCCATATTCTCAAATATTGTTTATAACTGTTTGTTTACATTTAAAGGGGGTATGATATAGATATGAATAATTTGCATTGGTATTTATTGTCAATTCTTGGTTTATTGATATAAATTTAAGGTTAATCTTGTTATATGTATATTTCTGCTCTTGATTGAGGTGTTGTGATTGTGTAGTTCATTAAAAAATACAATGTAAGCCGGGTGGTGGTGGCACATGCCTTTAATCCCAGCACTCGGGAGGCAGAGGCAGGTGGATCTTTGTGAGTTCAAGGCAAACCTGACCTACAAGAGCTAGTTCCAGGACAGGCTCCAAAAGCCACAGAGAAACCCTGTCTCGAAAAACCACTATCTATCTATCTATCTATCTATCTATCTATCTATCTATCTATCTATCTATCTCTATATATATGTATATATTATAATATATTAATTATACTATATATATAGTATAATTAAGAAATATAGGTTAATAGATAATCATCTATAATAGTAAGTTTGTAGTCATGTTAGATTTTCTAGATGTGCATAGATATGTTTCAGATAGATAGGCATTCTTCATATCTTTCAAAGACTATAGAATATGGCATTTAAAATGTTTTACTAACTTAGGGCTTTTCATGGCAATGAGACATATTTGCTCCTGGCAGCACCAAGCTATTTTCTGAGGAAACTGGGCATCAATGAGGCTCCTTATGGAATTGGTTAGCCATTTGGCAAGACACTGTCCTTGCCTGGACTATCGCATAAACTGGACATAAAGAACCCACAGAGAGATGACTGCTGAACTTGCCTAAAGGTGAGATGATCCTTCAGGGTTCCTGCTTCATGAAAGAGTCTGTGAGACATTCTGCAGGATACAGAAGAAAGTGACTAAACTGTCTTTGAAATTTCCTGCTTCATGGAAATGTCTGCTGAATACTATGGGCCTGTAGGCTGAAGATGGATGCCCCAATGGTACAGAAGAACTTTGGGTAACTGTCCAGGCAGCAAGATGTCTCTGTCACTTGTAGAGTTTTAGAAGTTGCTTATTTCTTGTTTACTTAGGTAATATTATATCCTTCTGGAGTCTTTGATGGAATTGAAGAATGGATAGTTATAGTTTTCCTTAGTTATGATAAAAGATAAAGTAGATATAAATATTGTAACTGTAATTCTTGCTTGATAACTGTTTTGTTATATGTAATTTTACTGTTAAAGCCTTCCCTTCCTTTTTAAACAGAAAAGGGGAAATGGTGTAGGAGGTCCTTCTGTTTATGTGTTGCCTTCATTGGTTAACCAATAAAGAAACTACTTGGCCTGATAGGGCAGAACTTAGGTAGGCGGAGAAGACAGAACTGAATTCTGGAAGGAAGAAAGCAGAGTCAGAGAGCCACCATGGAGCTGCCAGAATCAGACATGTTGAATATTTCCAGGTAAGTCATGACCTCGTGGTGATATACACATTAAGAGAAAGGTTTAAATCAAGATGTGAGCATTAACCAATAAGAGGTTAATGATAATGGGCCAGGCAGTGATTTAATTAATACAATTTCTGTGTGGTTGTTTTGGGTGTAAGCTAGCTGGGTGGCCAGGACAAACAAAGGGCCACCCTCCTCATGCAACACTCCACCTCAAAAGTCCTTGTAGCACAAATAATAAAAACCCAGAGACAGAAATTGGGGTTCAACCTGAAAAGAAAAGAAAAGCAGCCAGCCATTGGTTCTTACCTAGACCTAAGACTAAAATGGTGATCCTGCCTCCATCAATCCTCAGAATGAGACTAAGCATAGGACCTGCCTCCTCCCGTCTTATATTCTTCTCTAGTGCTGGTATTAAAGGCATGCACCAATACTGCCTGGCCTCTATGGCTAACTAGTATGGCTACTGCTTTGTATGACTGACCAGTGTGGCTGCTTTACTATCTGATCTTCAGGCAAACTTTATTTATTAAAATACAAATAAAATATCACTTCATTTCCCCTTTTTTGTCAAAAATAAAGATATGGCTATAATTAAGATAATAAAAACTATATAAAATAAGTACAATGATTATATACAATATATAGAGGTAATAAATACATCAACAGTGTCTAGTCCATTTGCATTTGACAAATTCAGAGAAAATATTCCATATCTATCCTACATTGTGAGTCCAAAGTCTTGTACATAATTTACTTTCTATCATAACTTGCCTACTGCATCAAGTAAACAAGGAAAACTATAACTATCAACTCCCTCAGAGTCCCAAGAAGGAAATAATATTAACTAAGTAAGCAGGAAGTTCAAACAAGCGACTTCTGAAAATTGTAAGAATTGACAGAAACAGCTGTATGCCTGGACAGTAACCCTAAGTTCCTCTGTAACATTGGGGCATCCATCTTTGGCCTACAGGCCTAGAATATCTGACAGCCTTTTCTAGGAAGCAGGGTTCTGAAGAACTGTCCCATCTTGTAGGACAAGGTTTGGCAGTGGCTCTCTTTTGTGTCTTGCTTGTTCCTTTAGGACAGCATATTGTCTGCAGTTGAGGCAAGAGCACTTTCTTGCCCAATGGCTTACTTTTACAACAAAAAAAAAAAACTCCCTGTGCAGTTTCTTCAATGCCCATCATCTTATCTGAAGTAGATTGATGCTGCCAGTGGCAGACATGTTTCACTGTTACAAAATGAGAAAATAGAATCTATATTATTAAAATGTCTTAAATACTATATTCTGCAGATTGCTGAAGTGTTTGAAGATGACCTGTCTTATCTAAAATATATCTTTGTTTGTCTTGAATATATACCTAATGTGACTACAAGTTCAACTATAATTAATAACCAACTACTAAGTAACTTGCATTTCCTTATTATCCTAAACAGTTATTTCAAGAACTATATCTTTATATTACATTGTTAAAGAGTTAAATGAGTTGTATAGGTAAAAAAATACCTTCAACAAAAGTAGAAATGTATGTACAGTATGTTCTAACAAAATTAATCTCAAATTTGTATCAATATAATAAATTTGTATACAAGTCCACATATTAGCATAGAACATGATTATGTATGCGATAATTCATTAGGATATATGATTACTCTAACTTCAAGAAATGATGCTCATTCTTTCTACTCAGTAATATAGAGGGGTGGCAGCATGGGAGCATGGAATCTGCTAGGGGGGTGGAGGTTACTGGCTTGACTCTTGGTTCCACCACGTATTCGCTGTGACTAGATATTTAAGCTCTCCTAAGCCTTAGGTTATCATTTGGTGTAAGACACTGAACTTAAAATATCCACCTGAGATTAGTTCAGTGAGAAACAGCATAGCAAGCAATGTTCAGTTCAATCAGTTGGAGCTATTATTTTAAATACATTCTTAAACATTCTAGACAGAAACATCATCTTGATGAATGCATAGAGATCATATAAACTTTCCCATGATTAGTGAGAAACAGAATTTAGCTAGTTTATCCCTATGGGGTTATCTCAGTTTAAAATGGAAATTAAAGAGTAAAATCATGGCTGGAGAGATGATTCAGTGTTTAAGAGCATTGTCTGCCCTTCCAGAGGATCTATGTGCCAATTTCAGCACCCATGATGGGTGGTGGCTCACAACTGCCCGTAACTCCACCTCTAAGGGCTCCAACAGTTCTACACTCAAAAAGACACACATGATACATGCAAACAAATAAAAAGTAAATTATTCAACAGAAAAAAAGAAAAAAAAAACCTTACATAGTCCAGAAGGACATATTTCTTCATCCAGTCTTCTCCCTTTTTTTGTATACTAGCTGTCTCACCAAAATCTTTACAGTTTTGCAATAGACACCCCAAAAGGGCATCTCCTTTTGACTTCTTACCCTATCCACTTCCATCTTCCTCCACTTCCTGTACTGAGCACCTAGGGAGGCCTTACCAGTTCCCTGCTCCTAGCAGCTTTGTACCTTGTTGCCTCCATGCATAAAATCTATAAAATGGTCAGGAGAGGAGAATAAAGGACGCTCAGGGTAAATCAACTGAGAGGAACATCTTTGGATGGTCTTTTAATTCATAAAATGAGTTTTCAAGCCACCTATGCTAGCACTTTGAACACTTTTCTTTGGTCAAGCATCTTTTCTGTCATTCATCTTTTCTTGTATGTGATTGGTCAGACAGTGCAGCAGCAGCAGGATGAGCACTCACTGCCAACCAAAGTCAGTTCTGAATAAGACCATCAGGTGCCTCTCAGGTCTGCTGCAGGTTTGAAAGAAATGACCTTAAGCCCCCAATATGATGGAGAGTTGGTATTTTCTCAAATGTGGATTTGTAACAGTTGCCCATATGCTTTTGTACTGTGTGATTGCAAATATCCTCTAGGCAATCAATCTCAATATATATAAAATCTTACAACATAGCACCAAGTTAATAGATTAACCTTCCATAGAATCATTTGTACTTCCCATAGAATCAGAACAAGCTTTACAAGACACACACACACCGGTGTAGCACTGTCAATACCAGGAATCTAAGAGTATAAGAAAGAGTTTGACCCTAGGCCTTTCCCATCCAACCAACTACTTGGTGAACTACACAGAATTCAAGAAGCATGGCTCATTCCCTGCCTTGATCAATCCCCAGACACCTAACACCACAACATCTTATGTGTTGTCCTCATCTGCAGTCCATGGATCCCTCCTCCATGGCACAGTGCTGCCACCCTTGCCTCCAGAAGCTCATCTTTCCTTCATCTATCCCTGTCCCATGCATGCCCATAGTCTCCTACTCCTCTCTCCCTGACAGGCAATGTAGAGGACCCCACAAGCAGGAAGCCAGTGTTCCTGACTGGGTTGAGGCTGTGTCTTCTTCAGTTGATTGCCAGGCCCCTCAAGTGCCCCAGTTCTTTTCTAAATGATTTCTGCTTCCTTTCTTTCTGTCGTCGCAGCTGCACGTCTTTTCCTTTCTGGTGTGCATGGGCTTTATTTGGGAGCAACATCTACTCCTGTTTTACAGTATATATTATGTTCCTTAGTATGTTCAACTATTCATTTTCATGAATTAATACTTCTTTTTATAGCATAATTTTTATTTTAAAATTATTCTTTTTAAATATTTTCCTTAGAAGTTACTGTATAGATGTTTGTATCTATCTGTGTGGTTATGTAGATGTGAGTGTAGTGCTCTTGGAGGCAAGAAGAAGAAGTCAGATCTCCTGGAGTTACAGACTGTTGTGAGCCATCCAAAATGGATCTTAGGGCCTGAAGCATGATGCCATCTTTTCAGCCCCCCAAAATTATTCTTTGGAACCTGATGGGATGGCTCACTGGGTAAGGAAGCTTGGTACAAGTCAGATGACCTAAGTTAGATTTCCTGGTGCCTATATAGTAGAAGCAGAAAACCAGTTCTCCCAAACTGTTCCAGTCTGACCTCCACATGTGCACACATGAGTGCAGAAACACACACACACATTAAATAAATAAACTTTGTTTTAAATTTTAAAAAAAATATTCTTTTATTCAATGATTCAACAAGTATTTTTTTCCTGCTAATGCAGGAACAGGGATAAATAAGGCCTTTCTCAAATAAATTTCATTCTGTTGGGGCAAACACTGAAGAACAAATAACCCAGGTATTAGATTACAGTTGTGTTGTGTGCTTAGAAGGAGAAAAACAGGTTCACAAGAGAATATGCAACAAGGCACTCGACCTCATCTAAAGTGGGAGAAAGGTCTCCTTGAGGACATGCAGACAAAGCTGAGAAGAAATTTGCTGGGAAGATGAGAGCCAACAGGTGGGAAGAAGTGGGGACCAGAGATGATAATGGGGGGGGGATAGGGTGGTGAATACAATCAAACTACAACCTAGGCATTTCTGAAAATGTCCTAATGGAGCCATTATTTTGTAATTATTGTAATATAGTTCATGTATACTATTTTAAAATAAAACCATGGAAAGGAGTAGGAACAAGTGCCACAGAAGAAACATCGCAGAAACAGAAATATGTGCAGACGCCCTGGTGAAGGCAAAGGCTAGCTTGTCTGGAGAACTAAATAATGGAGCTGAAATGTAAATATGAAGGAGATGGGAACCCTTGAGGAAGCTGAGAAGCAGGGAGGGAACAGGTCATGCAGAGACTTGCTGGCCATGCTAGAGACTTTGGTCTTTAACAGATGAGGCATAGAAAATCCTGAAAGATGGTAATATGACATGACTGGTTGAAATGTAAAAGGCCCTCTCCGGCTCAAGTGTTCCCACATTTGGTCCCTAAGTGCTGGCTATTGTCGCAGGACAATATTACACCAATTTGATTAAAAAAGGGGTATTTTATTGGAAGGGATAAAACTTACAGATCAATGTCCCAAACCACGTT
>JAQHUG010000133.1:1089557-1126658 GCA_028555095.1 Dicrostonyx torquatus
CGAGACAGGGTTTCTCTGTGGTTTTGGAGCCTGTCCTGGAACTAGCTCTTGTAGACCAGGCTGGTCTCGAACTCACAAAGATCCGCCTGCCTCTGCCTCCCGAGTGCTGGGATTAAAGGCGTGCGCCACCACCGCCTGGCATGCTTCATTCTTTTTTATACTTAAAAAATTATGTGCATGTGTCATTATTAAGATATTGCACATGAATGCACAGGTGCCTGAAGAGACCAGAGGTGTTGGGTTCCCCAAGGGCTGGAGTTACAAGTGATAGTGAACCACCCAGTATGGGTGCTGAACTCCACAATCCAGGTTCTCTGCAAGAATAGTACACACTCGTGACTGTACAGGCAGCAAGATGTCTCTGTCATTTCTAGAATTTTGTAAGTTGCTTACTTCTTGTTTATCTAGGTAATATTATATCCTTCTGGAGTCTTTGCTGGAGTTGAAGAATAGATAGTTATAGTTTTCCTTAGTTATGATAAAAGATAAAATAGATATAAATATTGTAACTATAAAAAAAGAATAGTACACACTCTTTGTGCTTGAGCCATCTGTCCAGTCCAAAATATTT
This sequence comes from Dicrostonyx torquatus, assembly GCA_028555095.1. Classification (NCBI taxonomy): domain Eukaryota; kingdom Metazoa; phylum Chordata; class Mammalia; order Rodentia; family Cricetidae; genus Dicrostonyx; species Dicrostonyx torquatus. The sequence goes on from JAQHUG010000133.1 coordinate 1,090,129, forward strand.
TTCTTTTCTTTTTTTTTTAAACAAGAAGTTTATTTAAACAATAAGATGCTTGACTTGAAGGGAAAACTATCTAGGATCATTTTGTTCAAGAGTAATTTATCCCTACTTAAAGACAGATTGCCCTACATGTAACAGCTACGTACAAAAAAGTTATAAAATTGTCCTTGGTTTTACAATGATAAATGAAAAACATTAAAATTCTCCAATCGAACAAGGTATGCAAGGATTTTGTGGTTGGGTTCTTTTGTTAAAACATTGAGAGCAAAATAACTTACTGGAATATAAAGATAAGAGCTGAATGAGCATGCCACTAATGGAGTAGGATATTTTCACAGAACTAGTACTTTTCCCCAGACCACCTCCATCTGATGTCAATCAAAACAGAACATTGGCCATTTAGTTTAAAAAAGAAAGAAAAAAGAAAAAAGCGCAATATGCTTGTGCACATACACCAGTTACTTTATGTACAATAAGGAAATGGAGACAAGGAAATGAAGGAATAGAGAAAACTATACTATAGTAGTCAGGATGTGGTGGAACCAAACTGTGGCTTTCTAATTGCGAATGTATTCTTGGTCTATAACAAAATTCTGGAGTAAAGTAGCAGGTTCCCTTTTTAGTAGACACCTCCTGTCTGCTGCCGGAACACATCAATCGTATTTTCATCCTCCATTTCCAACTGTGCAGGTGTGTCTGTTTCATTGATTGGCGGCCCATCAAACCGGAATCTGATCTGCCTCATTGACAAACCCTGTCGTTCACAATAGGCTTTCATTAGTTTACTAAGTGGTGTATGCCTCTTAATTTTAAACTGCACCACAGAGCCATCCTGCTCCGCCACCTTCAAATTAATATGATCGTTGTTCTCAGTCTTGACTCCTTCCTTGGGTTTCTCATCGGCCATGGCGAACGCTCGAGTCTCCTCAGCTGCCGCTTCACAAAAGAGGCACCAGGTCCGCATTGAAGGAGCACACAGGCAGCACCCCAAAAATATTTTTCTTAAAACAAAGGCATTCTAAATTGTTATGTGAATAATTATTAGAGGACAGGAAACTACTTCCTAGCCTTTTCGGGGGTGGGCAGGGATTTTCTGTGTAGCTTTGGAGCCTGTCCTGGAAATCTGCCTCCCTCTACCTTTCGAGTGCTGGGTGTGAAGGTGTGCATAACCACCACCCAGCCTACTTCCTACTCTTAATGAGAGATGGCAGTTGGCTGGCCTAGCTTGTGCTGATAAAATTGAAAACGTGGGCTCTTCTAAGGTAAGTTTAGTAGGTCAGATTGCCAAACTAAGGCTTCAAAATTCAGTGTTAAATATGGATTTAAGTCTAAAAGGTGGAAATAACTGGGTAAACTCAAGAAATTCTCTATTTTAAATTGGTAACAAGAGTAATTTTGTCTCAAGACAATGTTATTTATGCAGAGACTAAATAGGATTAGGGAAATGCCTGGTTTATACTAAAATGTAAGTATAAAATTCTAAGTTCTTGGAGCCTCACACAGCTTTACATAAAATTGAGAAAATATAAATTCACTTCATGTATACTTATATTGAATTTGAAAACATGCCCAACATGTATTTATTGTGATTACTCAAGGCTCGACCTTCAGAACTACGGCACCTGGAAGTGGTGATTCCAGCTACTTAGGAGGTGGAGGCAAGAGTTAGAGGCTCAGACGGGCTACAGAGCAAATTCAAGGTCAGTTTGGGCAATCTTAGAGAGATCCTGCCTCAAAGTAAAAATAAATAACAGAGATGGAGCTGTAACTCAGCATTAGAGTGTACAAGGCAGTAGGTTTAATCTTCATCCTCAGCAGCACACGAGATGGGGAGAGGGGAAGAGGGAGAGGGAGAGAAAGAAAGACATGACAAATTCTGAGATGTTCAGGCCACATTTCTGTTAAATGCTGTGCCTGAGACTGGGCTACTCTCAGGCTGGCTGGTTTGCTTGTGAAGTGAAGTGGTTAGAGATTGTGTTTATAGTATGTAAGTTACGTGGCACCTGAGGATATAATGTTGCTTTGTTCTTCCTCACTCCAAAGAAAAGGGGGACTCAGAGAAACTGGAACCACCGGTTTCCAGTGAAGCCAAACACAGCACAGACAGCAACTGGACTGAAGAATCGCTAGCTGTCTTCGCTTCCTTTAGCCTTCTGGAGTCAGATTCATTTCTGGCTCTTGAGAAGGTCTGAATATCGAGGATGGACTGTGACCATCTGGTATTTTTGAGGAGGTGCCATGGATCATGACGCCAGCACTGGGCTAAGAGTCAGGAAACAGGAGTCCCGCTGCACTTCTAGCCTGGATTCCTGAATGCTTCCAGTTGGCTACTTGGTGTCTTCAGGCCTTGTTTGTTCAGCCCTGGAACTGGCACTAGATTAAGCTCAGTATCACCATAATGCTCACTGACTCAAAAGGAAAATATAAAGACTCCCGCCTACATTACACACACAGTCACTAATCACTCTGCGTTAAGAAATGAGAACTCACTATATATCAACTATTATGGTAGTCATCAGGCCCATGCAGTAAACAAGAGCCCAAAATTCCTCATGGAGCTTTCTGCAGTGGTTCCATTCACATTCATAACATAGTAACAAGACTTCAAGGAAGGCTTTTGTTTATTTAACCTTCCACTAAGCAAACAAATTTTCTTTTCAGTACTTCTCTCAAATATTGCCTCCTTAGTCCAGGAAACCTTTCCTCTGAAGATTTCTGTATTTGGAGTAATGCTACTTATTTATGAATTGTATGTTTATTTATATATTTACACATATAAAAACCATTCTGATTGAATGAATTTGTTGGTACTAGTCATTCCTATCAGAACATAAGCTCCTTGAACAAACGACCATTTAGTGCCAGCATCCTAGCACAGTGCTGGGTAGAGTAGTGGTCAGTAAATGCAACCTTGCCAAGTGGATCTCTACCTCTGGAACATACTGTATCTGAAGCTCAGGCCCTCACTGACTTGTGTAGGAAGAGCCCTCACAGCAAGATTCTGCCTGCAGCTATCTGACTCTTGGGCTCTGGCCAGGTTCCCTTTGCTCTGCCTGTCCTTTCCTGTTCCTATGCTTCTCTCTAACCCAAGGCTCATGCAGACTGGAAATTTCACCAGATTTCTGAGCATAAGGGGCTCCAAGTGATCAAGCACATCAGCCAAGTGTTGTGGCACACATCTTTAACTTCAGGACTACAAGTCGGAGACAGGTGGATCTCTGCAACAGGTCAGCCAAGAAAGACTACATGGTGAAACTGTGTCACAAAATGAAACCAAAAGTGACTGAGCACATCATCAGAAATACAGAAAAATCCAATGAGGGGTAAAAAGATATTAGTGTACTCAGATTCTAATACACACACACACATATAATTTGTGTGTATATATACACAAACCTTTTGCAAGTTTGTGCATATGCAAAATACATAGATATGCAGGTATGTACATGTATACAAATAAATACATGTGTATATATACACAGATATATGAAGCATGATCAATCAAAATTCAGATAGAGAAATTGGGGTTCAACCTGAAGATCCAAAAAGCAAAGAAGCCAGCCACTGGCTTTTACCTCGCCCTCAGTCCAAAATAGCGATCCTGCCCCAGGAATCTCAGAATGAGGCTGAGCCTGAGAGCTGTCTCCTCCCATCTTATATTCATCTCTAGTGCTGAAATTAAGAACATGCACCACTGGGATTAAAGGCATGTGGTTTCTATGGCAACTACTGTGGCTACTGGGATTAAAGGTGTGTGTTACTACTACCTGGTCTGTAAAGATGACCAGTAGGGCTGTTTTACTCTCTGAACTTCAGAGGCAAGCTTTATTTACTAAAATATAAATAAAATGCTGCTACAGATATATATGTGCATATACACATCTAGATTCATTAAAATCTATGCGTGCACATACACTTAGACAAATGGGTGTATATGCAAGAATATATACCTGTGTGCCTATAAATGCATGTACATGTTCATATGTATGTACCTACACATGCATGCATAGTTATATGTACAAACACACATGTGAGCATACATACATATGCTCATATGCTTGTATGTGCATGCATACATGTGCATATATATGCAGACACATATGTTTACTTTTTTTTTTTTTGTTTGTTTTTGTTTTTCGAGACAGGGTTTCTCTGTGGCTTTGGAGTCAGTCCTGGAACTAGCTCTTGTAGACCAGGTTGGTCTCGAACTCACAGAGATCCGCCTGCCTCTGCCTCCCGAGTGCTGGGATTAAAGGCGTGCGCCACCACCGCCCAGCTCATATGTTTACTTTTAATAAAAAAGAAGAAACATTAAGATTTGCTGGCACGGATTAACATTGGCACACTCACTTGGCACACCTGTGGTGGCCTCTTGGCATGAGCTATACTCAGGTTCCTTGAGGGAAGTAGAGAATGACTCTTCAGCAAAAGAGTCACTGAGAGTTCAATGAGGTAGATTTACAGATTACATTATCTGTTTTAACTACTTTGCCCTCACAAATAAGAAAGCAACTTTTAAAGATTCTTACCTGGAGAACCAATTTGGACACATTCCACCAGTGTTAAGGACCTGTGTGGTGCTTAGTGGATACTAGGCACTGTCTAAGTGCCCGTCTCTGTCTACCCAGCTTATCTCTGTCTACCCAGCTTACCATCGTGAACACTACACTTTCACTCCTGCTGAGCCATGAGAAAAATGGACGGCAATTTAAGTCAGTGGCAGAGCAGCAGCCGCACTGGGATGGTCTGTCCTCACTCAGTGCCTGTCACCACAACACTCTGCTGCCTTCGAACAAAAGGAAACCAAAAGATAATAAGCAAATGCCTCTCTTTCTTGGTTCACTGGTCCCTCAGACATTTTAGGAAGCTAGGAAGCCAAAGCTTAGAGCACGCACTGAGTTTACAAACAAATAAACGTATGTGAACACTTTCCCAAGTACTCAATAGGTCAAATAAATTTGGAGACTGCTGCCCAAGACAGGAACAGATAGTTAAGCTGACTTTCTATGAGGGTTGGGCAATCTTAAGCTCTAAAGTTTTGGTTGCCATTTCTTCCTGGGAAATGAGAGTCTGTGTGGTCAACAGCTTTATGATAAAATTGCTACTTTTTACTTTATAGATGATGTTAGAATTAAACTACTACTATGAAACTTTTTATTTGTTTTGTTTTGTTTTTTGAAACAGAGTTTCACTGTGTAACAGTCTTGCCTGTCCTGGAACTCACTTTGTAGACTTAAAAAAATCACTCTGAAGACTATGGGTAAGGTTTATGATCTTCTTAGGCTCTCCCAAGCATCTTCCACCTCCAGGAGCTCCTCTTCATTGTATATCTATTGGAGCTGTCAGCATTCAGTTTAATCTTGGCCACTGCATCACACAGGTGACACATGATGAGTCAATCACAGGTAAAGGGACTCCATTTTCTCACTAAAAAGCTCTACCAAGCATCTGGGGCCATGACCTGACAGATCCTGTTTCGTATACTCAGGATTCCACAATTATACCTTTTTATGATGGTGATTTGCTTTAGGCACAGGTAGGGCTATTATGTGACCATGTTAGTTATGCCATGTATGTGGAAGTTTGGCTATGACATTGGGACCAGGCTCTGCTCATCAAGCTGTACGTCCTGATGCTGCCTTCCAGATTTACACACTGTCTACTGCTAAGCTGGTGTGGGCAGCCTGAGCGTGGAGGGCATTCTTAGTCATCTCCCACAGACTCTGGTGGCATGCCTCATCAGAAGACTCTCAACAAACAGTTCTCGGATTGAATTTTAGACACACAATTCTGACATCCTTCATTATTTTCTGTCTTCTTGATTCAATGATGCAGAAAATCAGTCAGTTCTCTCTTTACACTTAAGCCTATACCAGAATGACCAAAGTCTTAGAGATATTTAAATAGGGACTGACCATCATAAATAAATTTTGTTCCTTTATCTGTCTTTCTCTCTCTCTCTCCTTCATTCTTTCCTCTTTCCTTCCCTCTCTCCCTCTCCCCCCCCTCACACACATAGTGTCTCCTGTAAGCCACACTGACCTCAACTTCATTATGTAACTGTGGATGACCCTGAACTTTGATTCTCTTACATCTCCTAAGCGGTGAGATTACAGATATGTGCTGCAGTGCTGGGGCTTCATCCATGCATGTTTGGTAGGCATTCTGCCAAGAGAGCGCTCAAGACACTCCACATTTTCTAATCTACCTTAAGATCAACTTTCTTTCAGAGACTGCAGAATGCTCAACCCTAAATAGGACATCAACATCTCACCCCCTCACAAGGCTCAGGGATGATCTCAAGGTAGAGAGTGAAAGAGAGTAAGAGCCAGAGGTGGTGGAAAAGTACAAGGAAACAGTGCTTCTGGACACAGCATTGAAGCTGCACATATAAACTATAGCAGTTGGGACAGCACGCATAGTACATGCTTTATGATTTTACAGGGGGTTATAGTTAAAGAGATTGCCTTGAATCTCAGAAGAGGCTTTGGACTTTTACATTGTGTTTAGACTGTGAAAGACTATGGGAACTTCTGAAATTGGACTATGTACATTTTGTATTATGATATAGCTAAGAGCCTATAGGACCAGGGAGTAGAATGTGATAATCAGGATGAGAATGTTTCCAAAGGCTGGTGTATATGAATACTTGATTTCCAGTTGATGGAAATGTTTGGGAAGGTTTAGGAGGTGTGGCCATGTTGGAGAAGGTGTATGACTGGGGCTAAGATCTGAGGTTTCAAAAGGCTCATACAATTCCCAGGGATCTCTGCTGTGAAGCAGGGTATATACAGGATCCCAGGCATTCTCTCACTCTGCCACCATAGACTCTAAACCTCCAAAACCATAAGACATATTAAACTCTTCCTTTTATAAGCTGACTTGATTGTGTTGTTTTATCACAGCAATAGAAAAGTAACTAAGAAAGCTACAATAGAGATATTTATACTCCACATTTATTATTGCTTTATTCACTACAGCAAGGAAATAGAACCAACCTGGTTGTCCATCAACAGATTACTGCTGATAATAAAAATCTGGCACACATATAAAATGCAACACAATTCATCTCTAAATAAAAATGAAGTCACAAAGCTTTCAAGAAAATGGTTAGATTTAGAATGTATAATATTGAGTGAGGTCACACAATCTCAGAAAGATACCAATGTCCTCCTTCACACAAGGCTCCAAACCTATCATATACAATCTATATAAACAAATGTACATGTGAGTATAGTATAACATATAGAAAGGATAACAAGAAAAGGTAAGTATTAGGTGATAAGGAAGGACACACGAGTCATGAAAGAGGGCATAAAGCTAATTATTTTTCTAGTTTTAAGTCTGTTCTGGAGTGTGTGTTTGTGTGTTTGATAAGTGCATAAAAATATAATTTATAGTGAAAGTGCAGAAGCCACTGTGAAGCCCCAGCTTCAGAACAGCTGTTCTAACTTTCCCAAAGTCCTTTGAGATGTTGAGACTTTGGTTCTGTGTAATCCTGTTGTGTGATATTTTTTATTTGCAAGTTCTTTACAGTAAAGCTTTAATCACTAAAAAAGAATAAGTAAAGAAAAAACATGGCAAAAAACCCTACCCTCCAAGATTTACTTACTGTATTTTAATCTTCCAAGGAGCCTTATGTTTGTAGTGTTCAAACGCACAATAAACTTTAAAGTGTCTGTAATTGAATCAAATGAGACATCATGGGATTTATGATCCCTAGTAGACAGCAGTGCAATAGAAACAAGAGGCCTTCCATAAATGTTCAGTATTTCAAAATGGTGATCGGTGAGGATAGGCACACTATCCACAGTTTAGAAACTGAGGTGATAAAGTTTCTGGAATGATCTAATTTTCTATGCATATATAAAATTCTATCAATGGTTAGCATCTAAGTATTAATTTTATCAAGAAAATTTATATAAATTTAAATTTATTTACTCATATTATTCTGTGAAATACATGTTTTGTGAAAGATGTTGACAACCTTAGATAATATTATGCAAAAAATTCCATAATTTTTTATGGAAAAAAAATCCCACACCCATTTCATAAAACAAAGAAAAGGGGAAAAAGAGAAAGAGAATAGTAACAACAATTATTTTGTTTTGCTTTGTTTTTAAGAAAAACTTTTCACTTTTAGGGAGAGAAAATCTTCTAAGAAGACCATGAGTTATAAAAACTAAGGAGAAATGGGTTATTTTATCTGGTGAAATTCAAACATCTGAAAACTGTTTGAAATTTTAAAATGTAAAGCATCAAAGCCTATTAGCTGATATCTTCAAAAGAAGACCCAGAGATAACAGTCTCCCAACCTGCTAAGCACTAAATGTGACTAAGTGTGGAGGTAAGAGAGCGGTGGGAAGGAAGGAGGGAGAGAGAGAGGGGAAGAGAGAGAGAGAGAGGGGAAGAGCCTGTTTTTCCACAAGTGTTATAAATCTAAAATTAAAAATGCTGCTTTATTTTCATTTGCATTTCATTGAATTATGAGTTATGAGTAAAGCTGAGCATCTTATCAGATATTTATTGATGATGTTTAGGTAGTTAATCTTTAATAAAGCATTTAAAGTATTTTCATTGAGGTATTCATAATTTCCTTGTTGATTTATAAAACTTTTATATAAAACATTAAAAATTTACCATTTGGGCCGGGCAGTGGTGGCACACGCCTTTAATCCCAGGCAGAGGCAGGCGGATCTCTGTGAATTCGAGACCAGCCTGGTCTACAAGAGCTAGTTCCAGGATTGGCTCCAAAGCTGCAGAGAAACCCTGTTTCGAAAAACCAAAAAAGAAAAAAAAAATTACCATTTGTTATTGTTACAAATTTTAACTGGCATTTTGTTTTTAATTTATATTAACATATTTCTACATGGAAGTTAAAAATTTTAAATTAATGATTTAATTATAGTGTAATAAATATTACAATAATAGCACATATTATGGAATATTATATAACATATAATGTTATAATAAATAATTTAATTAAAAATTTTAAATAAACCATTCTTTATGGTTTATTTAAAACATAAAACCATGAAACAAGAATTTCATTTTTTGTTCCAGACTATTATTACAAAATATTCTTCTTATGTTGAGGATTACCTATCCTCAGGATGCTATAAAGTAATTATTATACCTTCTCCTTCAACTTCCTCAAGCAATACTGAGATCTCTTCAAATGCCAAACTTATAACCATTATTCTATCGTCAAGATCTTATGAAATCATTTCAGAAAGATTAGCACTGTATCACCAACTTTGTTAGATGCCTCCTCCTTATTCTTTCACCTTGAAATCTGAGTGCTTGCAAAACCCTAGGCTTGTCCCATATAGAAAACTTTACTCATTTTCATGGAGACAGCATATAAGTGCAGAATAGTCAACATGACACAAAGAAAGTACAGCTGTTGGGTAACTGGAAAGATTTGTTTTCCGGGTAATTGACTATTTCATCAATTACGTCAACAAGCACTCAAGTCAGTAGTCTCAATCTGTGGGTCTCAACCCCTTTGGGCTAACATAAAATGTATATCAGCTGTCCTGCATATCAGATACTTACATTACAATTCATAACAGTAGTAAACTTACAATTATGAAGCAGCAATGAAAATAATTTTATAGTTGGGGTCACCACAACATGAGGAATTGTATTAAAGAGTCAGAGCATTAGGAAGGTTGAGAACCACTGCTCTGACAACACCTACTCATAACACAGTGTCAAAGCTGGGCATTCCCTAATGGAGCTTCAGTACAGTAATAACGGTGGTTGGCACATGCTGATTGCTTTCTATATTCTAGGCAGTAAATCAAACTCTGCATACACTTGATAACAATTTTCTCACTTTTAGGATAGGATAACAGTAATATTCATGAATATAATTATTGAAGGAATAAGTGAAAAATAATATATGTGAATGAATTATTATATATATATATATATATATAAAATGAAGCCTGCTGGATATTTTTCATATTATCTTAACTATAGTAGCTTTGGGATTATTATTCTACTGTTTACTGTTTGGTCAAAAGTAAGACCCTAGGCCCCGACACCCCTATATCCAAGGACTCTGGGATGTTTGGTCAAAAATGAGATCCCAGCCCTCTGACACTCCATATCCAAGGAGTCTGGGATGACTGGAAGAGTCACCTCAGCCCCTGGCCTGGGAGTTGCTTTAGTCTGGACTCCACCTCCGAAAAGTCCACCAAATGCTGACCCTCCCCAGGGAGGGTTAGGACCACTCTCATAGGCTATTTAGGCTGCTACCCAGAAAAGGAACAGGTGGTCTTTGGGTTTTGCATTGTTCCACGCCTCTCTCGTGCCATGTTCCTGGCCAATCGGGAACACTGCATTTATTAAACATGGGCATTTTTTATTTGATCTAATTTGGTCTGAATGGAATTATTTGCATCGTCGGAGAGGCTCATTTTAAGATTATTCCTAACATTTACTATAGCTTTGTAAAATAGGGCTATTACTTTTCTACATTACAGATAAAATGCTTAGTGGATTTAAATGATCATCCAAGGAAAAAAAATAAATTTATCCAAGCAATGTCTTTGTGATAGTTTGAATGTAACTAGTTCCCATAAGCTCATACGGAGTGATGTTATTAGGTGTGGCTGTGATGGAGAAAGCTGTATCACTGTGAAGGTGGGCTTTGAGGTTACCTATGCTTAATCTACGCCTAGTTCAGTTCATTTGCTGTTGCATTCAGATCAAGATGTAGCTCTTTCTCCACCCTTGGCTCCTTCCCTAGCACCATGTCTGCCTGCATGCCACCATGTTCCACCATGATGATAATTGACTAAACCTCTGCAACTACAAGCTACCTAATTAAATGTTTTCTTTTATGAGAGTTGCCAAGGTCATAGCGTTTCTTCACAGGATACAAACACTAACTAAGACAATTTATAGGGAAAGGAGGACTCAAATTCACTAGATTTCTTTTTTTCATGAATGTCCCCTTTCTGTTGCAGGATCCAAGCTACAGTACTGTAGTACATCTAGTTATCAAATGTATTGTTCTCTGGTGTGACCAGCATTTTTTCTTTTCACCCAAGGAGCCCTCCTCCACAAAATTCATCCAAGGGAAGAAAATTATACAGAGGATTTTTCTATCTAGTCCTGGCTGGTCTTCTGGGCCTTGCTATGGAAATCAGGCTGGCCTTAAACTCACAGAGATCCTCCTGCCTTTGCTTCCTGAGTGCTGGGATTAAAGGCATGTGCCCTTGTGTAACATGAGGGTCCTGCTTGTTGGGGTTTCTGTCCTGCCCAGTACCCCACAGCCGGCAAGCCCCAAAGAAAATCACACAGAGAATCTACATTAGGTTATTAACTGATTGGCCCATTATCTCAGGCTTCTTACTAGCTCCCATAACTTATATTAACCCATTGTTCCCATCCATGCCAGGCACATGGCCGGTACCTTTTCTCAGCTGGGACAGGGACACATGCTGCTTCCTTGGAGATCTGCACAGGAATGCCAGGGAAGCTTCCTGCTTCCTAGACTTTCTCCTCGCCCTGCCTCTACTTCCTGTCTGGTTGACCCGCCTATACTTCCTACCTGACCAATCAGCATTTATTTAAAACATGATTGACTGAACAGACAAGTCTCCTGCACCACCCTTGCACCCTGATTTTTTGTTTGCTTGTTTTGCTTTGTGTTTTAGTCAGGGTTTCTTGGAGTTATGACTGACCTTGAACTCACAGCTGACCTTGAACAGGCTGGGATGCCTACAGGCGCAAACCTTGACCATCTCTAGTTCCTCAGTTTTTCATGACCTTGTCTTTGACAGTCTTCAAATCCATAGAAAAATCCATAGAAAAATGTCTCCCTACTCTGAGTTTATGTGAATTTTAAATTTGTTTTGAGTGACATTACACTATAAATAATTTAAAGTGAAGAAAAATTTAAAAAATACCAAAGAAATGATAAGAACAATCTCCTCCTTCAAGGTCATCTTCAGCCACAAATTATTTCAGAGCCAGCCTGGGCAACATGAGACACCCATCACAAAAAAAATATACTTACATAAAACCAGAAAAAAAAATTAAGCCTTATCAATATTTAGTCCATAAATCAACATTAGCATCTCACCATTCTTGAGTTTAAAAGTATGTAATCTGTAATGTTGATAATAGTTCAGGAGGTTCTTCACTTTATTGTTTTTTGGTATATTGGGATTTATTCCAGTGTATACGAGCTACATAGATTTACTCATTGTGCTAGCTAGTTTTACATCAACTTGACATAAGCTAGAGTCATCTGAAATGAGGGAACTTCAATTGAAAAAATGCCTCCATAAGATTAGATTATAAGAATTTTCCTTAATTAGTGATTGATGGGAGAGGGCCCAGCCCATTGTGGGTGGTGCCACCCCTGGGCTGGTGGTCCTGGTTTTATAAGAAAGCAGGCTGAGTAAGCCATGAAAGCAAGCCAGTAAGCAGCACCCCTCCAGGGGCTCTGCATCAGCCACTGCTTCAGGTTCCTACCCTGTTTGAGTTTTTGCACAGGCTTCCTTCAATGAAGGACTATGATGTACATGTGGAAGTATACGCCAAATAAAAACAACCCTTTCCTTCCCAAGTTGCTTTTGGTGATGGTGTTTTGTATAAGGATTTTCTCTTCTGCCACCAATCCCAAATACCAACACAGAGACTTATTAATTATGAAGTAACTCCACCTTAGCTTAGGCTTGTCCCATTAGCTCTTATATCTTAAATTACCCCATTTATATTAATCTATGTCTTGCCTTATGGTTTTTTTTACCTTTCTTTCGTCTTGCACCTCCTATATCCTCTTGGTCTGCTGGTGGTTCTGCCCTTCTTCCCTGAGTCCTCTCTGTCCCTGAAGGAATACAGAAAGAATTTCAAGAAAGAAGTCATGAGTTAGAGATAGCAGTATAATCATGAATGAAAAAGAGGGTGACCAAGCTGGCACCTCACTTCTAGCAAGGCTTCTCCAGAAGCCAGCTCATTAAAGTAATAGGAGTGGCATGCTTGAAATAGATTTGGAAACACTTCCAGTTTGTCATTTGATCCAAAATGATGTATGTGCTAGCCAGGGAGACTATGGGGAGGCAAGTTGAGTTTTTCACCTTTAGTATAAATTTATAGAGGCATCAACATTTCAATAGTCAAGAGAATCTTTTTGCCTGTTTGTTTGGTTTTTGTTTTTGAAGACAGAGTTTCTCTGTATAGCCCTAGCTGTCCTGGAACTCTTTCTCTCTCTGTAGACCAGAGAATCTTTTTTTTTAATTTTTATTTTATTTTTTGGTTTTTTGAGTCAGGGTTTCTCTGTGGCTTTGGAGCCTGCGCTGGAACTAGCTCTTGTAGACCAGGCTGGTCTCGGAACTCACAAAGATCCGCCTGCCTCTGCCTCCCGAGTGCTGGGATTAAAGGCGTGCACCACCACCGCCCTGCTTAGACCAGAGAATCTTAATGCAGTACTTCTTAAAATTCCATGATGAATGAAGTTCTGAAAGTTTAGGTCTTGGGGCTGAAGAGATGGCTCAGTGGTTAAGAGCACTTGCTGCTCTTGCAGAGGACCTGGGTGACTTTCAACTGTCCATAACACTCTTGCAAAACTCATCATATGTACACTTAAGCATGAGGACAAAATTTTTCAACATTTTTAGAAATCTGAGCAGTATATTTAAAGAATTTTTAGCCTATTTGGATTTTTGTGTTTATTTTGTTGTATGTTCGGGAGGCAGCACTTGACTGTTTTGGAAGAAGGCACTAGAGACTGAATCCAGAATCCCCACCCCCACCCCACAATGCTAGGAAATTTCTCTACCACTGAGCTATGACCAGAGCCCAAGCCTGTTAAGACAAAAAAAAAAAATCTGGTTGACATTAGGAAAGATAGAAAATTAGTAGCTGAATTTCAACAAAGCCCTTTGTATGGCTGGAGAATGGAGCAGATAAAAATGAGTATTGTATTAGTAAGAGTAGTTGAAAATGCATTTCTTCCATTAGGATCAAAATCTTTGTGGGTTACTTTTTTTCAACTTATGACAGCTATTAAAACCAACTACAGAAATAACCTGAACACTGAATCAGATATTGTAATAAGTGTTTCATAAAGAATTAAAGCTTTTAAAACTAATGAAATCTAGTCAATCACAGTGAGTTCACTAAATATTTTCAGTGGGGCTAATGGATTTTTTATACAATTACTATTTAAAAGCTCATTTATTTTAAATGTTTGTTTTTGCTATATTTTTTAAATTTTATAGATGTCTTATGATTCCATAAATAGCAGAATTCTAATAAAGCTTAAATAATATATGGGGAGCTTTCCGGAGGGGTACAATAGAAACCAGTTTGGAGAGCCAGGAACACAGGTAAGAGAGTTGGCACTGTGGGTGTTGGGAACATGGCAGGATGGAATTAGCCCAGCAGGCTGTAAAATCCCGAGTTTGCAGGAAGTCTCCATGAAGGACTCCTCGCTGGGTCTTCATAATGGAACGAGTGGGATTAAGAAAAATGACTAATTGCGAAATTTGTTTAGTGTAACAGCCGGTATTTACCGTCAGAAGAGATTAAAATTCTCAAAAAAAAATTTACAAAAGAACAAGCCATTTCACCTCTGCTCTCAGAGGCTCCCTCAGACTTGACCCTGTAGCATGTTGATAGCTAGTTACCCAAAAGTGTGCAGAGAGGAGCACCTCGAGGTGTAATGACTCGTCTTTAAGGAACTTCGGGGCAGGGGGTGGGGAGCTAGCGGATGGGTACCGAGGTCCCTAAGGAAAGTAGGGCTGGAGGAGCTGAGTGACTGGGGGGCCAAGAAAACAGTCCCGACAAGTTGGGCTGGAGCCCTGAGGGCTGAGGCCAGAAAGGTGACTTCTCTCCAAGGCTCGTAGTCTATCAGGAAGAGGTCAAAGGTACCTGAAGAGGGGCTGAAGCACCCGCGTTTGGGAAGAGGAAGAGTAGGGTCGGAAAGGGGACTCTGAACTGGAGCGTGTCCATGACTCTGGGGCCTGGTCCCTCCATCCGCCAACAGAGGGAGTCGGAGGATGGAAGAACCGGACTCCTGGTTGTGAAAAAGCGTTTGCACCGGCCCTCAACCAGCGTTGCGTACCTTCGGGCCGAGAAAAAGGTGAGAAGATTCCGAGCTTGCGACGGCAACCCGCTTACAGCAGGCGCCAGGCGCCCGGCCGCGCGCCCACCGCGCCGAATTCTCGCGAGAACGGCAGCCGCCATTTTTCCATTGATTGCCGCGGGCCGGGGGAGGGGCGGCGGCGGCGGCGGCGGCGCCCTGGGTCGGTGTCTGCGCGCTGGCGTCTAAGGCCTGAGCCGAGGCCTCCGCGGTTGCCGGAGCTCAGGCGGTTGGGATGATGACTGCCGCAGCCGTTCTCTCCTGAGACACCGATCCGCCGCCACCTCCACCCGTCCCCCGCAGGCAGGGCGGAGACGAGCGGTCGGAGTCTAAGCGATGGTGCCCGGCGAGGAGAACCAACTGGTCCCGAAGGAGGTGAGGGGCCGGCGGGCCGGGGTAGGCCCGAAGCCTGCGGACCGCTCGGAGGCGCGCAGGCCCGGGGCAGGAGGCTGGCAGGGAAGAGCGCCGTGCGGGCGTCTGGACGGTGGGCGCGGCGGGCAGTTGGAGACCGCAGGCTCCGGGGGCCATGTAGCTGGGGGAGACCCCAGGCTGCGAGGGACTAACGCTTCGAAGACTGGACCGGAGGAGTCCCGTCCTGCTCCGGGCGGGGATTGGGGAGAGAGAGTGGCCTTCTTTGAAGTCCACACTTCACACGTCGAGCCGAGAGAGTTAGGGATCTTTTCAAAGAAAACATTCTGGAACAGTTGCCCGTGTGCAGGACGGGGTGACCGTGCTGTTTCTGGTGTTTGACAGTGTATAGCTTACAGGGCTTGTGAAATTTACACCCAAGTTGAGATCTGTGGGACGGCAGACTTAACTGTTAAAGAGTTTTGTTTTGTTTTTTTTTTCCAACTCCTGTTACTTCGACTACTGGCCTGCCTAAATGGGGCCTACCCAGAATCGTTGAAAAAGTAGGGAAGTGAGACTTGAATGGGAAGGTAGTAGATAGCCGAGTTAATTTTACCATATGGAGAGGTGAAATTTTGTTTTGAGTTTTTGGTTGTTTGCTGGTGTTGCCAGTTTGGGTGACTTAAATTCTTAAAAGCAAGTGACATGAGACTCCCGGACTTCTTGGCTTCCCTGAACAGTAAGTAGTAGACGATTAAAGGTGGAATCCTGCACTGGCCAGTGGATTTCGACATATTAATAGTCTGGTTGGCTTTATAAATATCCCCAGCACTTTCAAACATGTATTTTTAACTGCTGATCGTCAGGCTTAATGCTTTGGATTTTTATGTCTCATATACCTTAAATAGATGCCAAGTGTTAAGTCGAATTAGCACAGTAGGCTCTTTATATTCATGCATGATCATTTCAGATTCCTAAATGTTTAGGGCTTTTTTTATATTTTAGCAAATCATTGCTACACCGACAACCTCTGGCAAAATGCAGAAGTGACTTTATTAGGGTTTTGTACCTATCCAGTTAAATTCCCAGCCTTATCAGATGGACAATAAGTTGATTCGTAGGGTTTTGTTTTGCTCTTTGACGGTAATCGTTGGGTGAATTGGAACGTACTATACAGGCAAGGCTAGCCTGGAACTCAGCAGATATTAGCCTGCCTCTTTCTCCCTAGTGCAGGGATTAAAAGTGTGTACCCCTGCAATCCGTCTGTTGTTTGTTGTTCAAGGCTGAGTTACATGTCAGTATTTATCTGTGAGGCATCACTAATTCTCTTTCTAACAGATAAACATGAATTAGAGATCTTGCCTCTGGAACAGTTTCAACAGCTAAGGGGTGGGAGGTGGGGAAACTGGAGTCCAGTCAGTGGTTTGTACTTTGTACTATATCAAGGAAGGAAGTAGTAGGTTTTAAGAGAAAGGTAAGTCTTGATAGAGATATACACATACCCTGATTTGCAGGAACTTATCTGTTGTCTTAAAAACTGCTTTTGCAATGCTTGCTTTCCCTCTTGAAAGTCTGACGTCTCCCTTATCTGATGAGCCTAACTTTTTTTTCTTTTGGATTTTATGTTCTATTTCCTGTTCCTTGGTTTTCACTATTTTACCCATGGTTCCTCCTTCCTGAGATCATGCACAGTATAACTTTTGAGATGCAAACTTTTGCTTTTAGATAGTCAGTGCAAACTTTTGTTTTTGGCTAGTCAGATAGTGTTTTATTTTTAATTTGATGGCCCTACTCATTCTCCTTCCAAGAGGTTACTTCTACTTCCATATTTGCTTCTGAATTACCAGGACTGTGTTCCAAAAGGGAGTGATCTCTTAACCAAGTACATGGACTTTCTCCCTTCCTCTTTCTTGATTTTTTTTTTTTGTATCGCTAGATACTTTAAACAAAACAAACATCCTGCTGTCCGCTAATTTACCCAAAGCCTGTTTCTCCTATTCATGCTTTTAACAGTCAGTTTTATTTTCTTTGTTATTCAAATAGTTGAATTATACAATGGTAAATCTGAGAGAAAATCGTGTTAATCAGCTAGTAATTTAAATTTCACTTTTCACAGGGGTGAGAAATACAGCTATCAGGTTGAAAGTAACTTGTTCAAGCAAGGACTCCATGGCAGATAGACTAGACCTTGGGTATCCTGGCATTTCTTGCTTGTCCTCGTTAAGTTTACTGCTTGTTACCTTGGGGCAATAGGAGTAGTTTTATAATTCTTCAGGTTCTTGTATTTAGTGAGATGAATTGCAGAACTTTGAAAGCGTTCCTTCATCTTTCCAGTGGGCTATCTTAACAATCCTAGAAAAATTTATTTTGCTTCAGAGAGGCTCTGACCCTTATGGATATGGCTTTTGATTTTGTGTATGAATTCATACAGTTGTTAAGTGAATTAAGATTTATTTTGGTCTCTGAAACTCTGGGACAAATGTCCCTTAGAGAACTACTGAAGACAGCATCTTAGTGTATAGAGATTAACAAAATGTAGCCCAGGTCCTATCCTGTTTTTGTTTATCATTGATTTTTGAATTGTTGAATTAAAAAAAAAAACAAAACAATAGTTTTCTGTGATACATGAACATGTTTGACATGGAGATTTCATTATTAGGACACAGCCTCCAGGGACGGCAGCAGTGTTGAGTGGTTACTGTATATATAGATTGTGTGCAGCTTAATATTCAAGGCTCAGTACACTTGCTTCTGGCCATAACCTGCCTTTTCCAAGCTTATCTCTCTTCCCATGGAACAAGTCCTTAATGTAGACAGGCTTCTCTCCAGTTTGTTTTATACTTCTGTTTGTGCTGTCCCTCTCTCATACTGTCTTCACCTGTTCAAAACCTCTGTACACACTCCATAAGCCTCCTTTAGTTTGAAAAGTCTTGAGCATTTTTATCATAGGAATTTCTCCTTAGTAGGCTTCTGCATATGAGTAGAGATCACTTAACAGTTCATAAAGAGTGCTTTGGATGTCTATTGTGGCCCCTGCATTTTATGTTGTTCAGTAGCATTTCTTGATAGCAGAAGTGGCATGTTTCTCCCTTTTGTTTATATATCTATTACAAGTCTAGAGGAGGGTCTTTGCTGGAGTATTGACTAGTAAATATTTATTTGTATGCTTATAAGGATGTAAGGAGACTTCAAATTCTAACTGGCTATCCTCCACTTGGATTTTCCACAGCATAATTGGCAAGCTGATTCCAAATCCATGACTTATCCCCATAACATGTTTTTCTTATTAGGAGAGCTCTATTATTTTAAGGTTTTGTATTGAGAGAAATCTAGATCTTTAGTGTCATCTTTTGATAGTGAGCCCTGGTCAACGTTTCCATAGGAGAGTTTTTCTCATGGCTGAAGATGAAGGAGGGGGACAGTAGAGCTCACTATTTCTGTCTGGAGTCTATGTTTTCCTCAGTTCTTCCAGTGCTTCTTGCTTGTTCATTTGGACAGGATCCAAATGGGGTAATCCTAAATAGTACCCCAACAAGAGCAAAGGGAGAGGGTGGTGTTCACTGAGGAGATCATCCCTCTTTTACTCTGCTTATCTTTTTAATTGTGGACTGTTGATTTTGGTATTGAGATTGCTTGCTTTAGTATGGCCAGTTTTAGTTATTGCTTTGGGGTTGTTTCATGCTGTTTCCTTCAAAAGGTTTAGGACATAGCATGTATGAGTACTCTGCCATGGAGGAGAAAGTTAGAATAGACACCTCGTGTATCACAGATTATAAACAGTAAGGTAAGGTACATATTTATTAATGTTTTGATGGTTTTTGTTTTTTGAGACAGGGTCTCTCTATGTAGTCCTGGGTTGCCTGGAGCTTACTATGTAGACCAGGTAGGCCTTGAACTCACAGAGCACCTCCTGCCCTCTGAATGCTGGGATTAAAGTTGTGCACAGCACACCTGGCACTACTAAATTTTTAAAATGGATGCTTTTAGCACAGAGCATATAAATATAGGAAAGAAGTAAAAAAAAAATACATGTAAATGTAAATTGCATGCATCGTTTATGTGTAAATGCCAAATGTGTTTTTTGTTTGTTTTTTGTTTTCTGTGCTGTGACTGCTCCTTACATTTGGAACTGGATTTTGGCATCTAATGATGATGGTAATAACATTTATTGAGATACCACATACTGTCACATGTGCTTCTTATTTATTAGCTCATTTGAGGGCAGCAGCTTCACAATTGTATAGGAGAGATCTCCAATGACTATTGGTTTCCCTGTGTTCTTTCTTGTAGACTAGATTTTTTCATCACTATTTACTAAAGACCATATCAAGTGAGTAGTCTTTTAATTTTAATCTCTCTTGTTTTTTTTTTTTTTTTGGTTTTTCGAGACAGGGTTTCTCTGTGGCTTTGGAGCCTGCGTTGGAACTAGCTCTTGTAGACCAGGCTGGTCTCAAACTCACAAAGATCCGCCTGCCTCTGCCTCCTGAGTGCTGGGATTAAAGGCGTGCGCCACCACCGCCCGGCTTAATCTCTCTTGTTAAACTACTTGGAATTGTTGTGGTGCCGTATTCATTTTTTATTTTATTTATTTTAACCAGGGTTTCTGGTAGCCCTGACTCTCCTGGAACTCACTCTATAGACCAGGTTGGCATCAAACTCACAGAGACCTTCCTGTTTCCTTCTAAATGATTGCTGGGGTTAAAGAGGTGCACCATCACCACCCAGTTATTTTGTCCATTCTTACAAAACATTGATTTTTGCCTGTGAGAGGCTTCTTAGATAATACCCACCAGTGTCTTAAATGGAAGTATTGATAGAGGTCTGGCACTTCCTGATATTATCATTTAATGAAGTGAAAGGAAACGGAATGCAGACTATGTGTGAGTCCTTTCTGTTGAGAAAACAGTGGGCATCTAGGTTCTATCCAGTGCCATAGCGGGACGAATATACTTCGGCATTGGTGGTTGGCATTTTTCTATGTCTAAAGGCTTGCGCTGTCTGTGACTGTAGCTTTGCATGCTTGTCATTTTTAGGTAATTATTGATGTCATACTGATCTTTATTACTGATGTATCACTGTGGGTTTTTTCTTTTGCCTTTCTGCTGTATTTGAGTATTGTCTTGAGTGAGCACAGTCACTTGTATGACTTCAGCTTTTGATGGTGAAGGCAGCTCATCTAGAGTCTCTACTTACAGTTCATCTATTTGCTTTAGCTAGAACGTGGTTTTATTTCCCCCTTTTCCTTTTTCTCATGTATAACTCTTCACTTAGACATTCCAAAATGTCTCTTGTGCCTTTACTATTTTGCAGCTCTGCAACTGCAATTATTTTATCACTCAAATGTCTCTCTGCTTCCAGGATGGCTAGCCTAGTCATCTTCAGTATACCTTACTAGGTTTACTTTGTTAAACAGATGAGAGTTGGCCTTAGGTGCTTTAAATACTTGCTTCGTACCTCTGATGGCAAATACTTACCTCCGTATTTTAAACTAGCATTTTAGTTGTGTTCTGTAGAGACTTCTTAGTTGTAGAGTCGTCCTTTGCCTCCCAAGTGCTGACTGTAAAGGCAACCAGGTTGAGTTCATATTTTTCAAATTTTTCTCTATTTAGCCAAGTGGTCCTTAATGGATGGTAGGGGATGTGCTTAACAGTATTGGGGTGTACAGAAATGATCAGGGGATGTGCTACTAGCATCTAGTAGATAGAAACCAGGTATGCTGCCAGAGGTCCCTCTAGGGCCAGGACAGCCTCCTTAACAAAGAATTCTGAGTCTGACGTGGTAGCACACTCCTTTAATCCCAGCACTCTGGGAGACAGAGTCAGGTGGATTTTTGTGAATTTGAGGCCAGCTTGGTAAAAGGTTCTAGGATAGCCAGGGCTACATGGAGAGGCGAGATCCTGTCCTAAGAAAGAAAGGAAGAGGGACTGGAGCGATGGCTCAGTGATTAAGAGCACTGACTGCTCTTCCGGAGGACCCAGGTTCAACTTCCAACACCCACCTGGCAGCTTGCAACTGTCTGTAACTCTATTTCCAGGGGATCTGACACCCTCACGTAGACAAATATGTACATAAAATAAAAATAAATTTAAAAAAGGAAAGGAAGGAAAAAAAGGAGAGAGAAAGAAAGACAGACAGACCTGTAGCTGTGTCAATAGGACCACTGTTGAGAAGCCATATATTGTAAAATCTCTGTAGTGTAAATGTTTGCTCTTATGTTCAAACCTACCTTTTTTTTTTTTTTTTTTTTGTCACTGTAACAAACTGCTATGGGGCTTCTTACCTGCTCCAGCTGAACCTGTTTATGTTGCAGCTTCTCTGGGCTGGAGGCCACCCTCATTTACATACACAGCAAATTGCAAATTCCAGGTTGGCTTTGACCAAGGTGAGACCCTTTCTCGAAAACAAACAAAAAACCTAAACTTCAGTAGAAGAAAGTTTTTCTATGAAAGGAGAAAAGAAAAAAATAGAAAAACAAATGAGAACAGCCCCCGCAAAGCAAATTAATAGACCTAAGCCTACATAGTTAGAACTCAAGAGAGAACAGAAGAAATGAAGGAAATCACAGAAATTAAAGTTACTTAAGCAAAGTTTCACAACAGTGAGATAAATTACAAAGTAAGCAGGATTGACCAGAACCTAGCACTGCAGATAAAATAGACATACACTAAGGATTATAATGTAGACTGTTTGGAATTCCAAGGACCTTCCAGGTATTGGGGAGGGGGACAAGAGTGAGGTGGGGTGCTTTAAAGTAGAAGAAGCTCTTGTGTTCAACAGCATCACAAGAGTAGAGGGAGGAATGCCTTCAAAATTTCAAAAAAAAAAGTTTTTTCTGGTTATCTCTCTATAGATATGCTGGTTATTTTCTACATATTTATTTTCCTCTGAATTTATTTCTGTTTGCTTGTGTTGCATTTTGTCTTTCATATAGGTGCTTTTCTTCAAAGATCTTTGGGGGTCTATGTTAACTTAAGAGTGATCCTTAAGGCAGGATAGAAATACTGCCAGCTAATGTTTGTGTTTTCCCTGTGTGCTGACATGTCTGGACAATTTCCTAACAAAGTCCCAATAGCTTAGTCTGTTTGGACTGCTGTAGCAAAGTATAATAAGCTAAGTAGTTTTTAAATAATAGAAATTTGCTTCTCAGAGTTCTGGGGGTAAGGAAGTCCATAATAAAAGTTTTCCTTATTCAAAACCAGCACCTCTTCCTGTGTCTTAAAGTGGAAGAGAGTGAGGCATGAGGCAGGTCTCTGGAACATCTTTTATAGAGTCATTTTCTCTGAGCCCATGTGAGCTAATAAACTCCCAAAGGCCTCACTTCCAAACATAATTATATTGAAGATTAGGACTCAGTGTATGCATTCGTGGTATGTGAGGGTGTTGGTGGAGAAACCATTAGACCATAGCATCTAGGAACACATCAGTTTCTTTTTCTTTTCTTTTTGGTTTTTCAAAACAGGGTTTCTCTGTAGCACTGCCTGGCCACATCAGTTTCTTTTGTGTTAGGTGAGTTGCACAGAAAATACTTTTTTGGCCAGGACGGGGCAAGTTTATGAATGGGTATTAGGGAGGTTCCTGGAAGTCTTAACTCGGAGTATGCAGATGATATTTCATTCAGTTTCTCAGTTTTTCAAAAATGGCACGCACTTCCTTCATATATACCTGGTTATTATTTTCAAAGGTTGTTCAGGCTTTTGTCAGGAATTGCTGAGGAGAAGAGGTAACCTGGTGTTCAAACTGCTTCTTAGATTTCCGTCAGTTCTCTTAGGGTATCTGAAATGGCCAGTTCACAAGGCTCCTCTTTTTAAAAATGTCATTATGGAAGAATTGTAGTTCATGTGTACCTTTCGTCTAGCTTTTTAACCTTAGCATTTTCAGGACTGTGAAACAGTTTTCAAGTCAGAATCAGCCTTATTACAAATGAGTAACCACAGTAGAGAAATTATTCAGATGTGGTTTTTTGTCTATTTGTTTGTTTGAGACTGGGTTTCTCCTTGAAGCTCTGGCTATCTTTGTAGACCAGGTTGGACTTGAACTCACTAAGGCCTGCTCCCTGCCTCCGTCTCCTGAATGCTGGAATTAAAGACATGTGCCACCACTGACCAGCTAAGGAAATTTTTAGGTTTTTACTAACAGTTATCTGTTTTTCTGATTAAACTCTTCTATTTTGGACCAAGGAGAGCCCTTTCTGTTCGGTGTCCTCACTCTCCAGGTACTTCCTAATTCTTTGGTAGCACACAGTGCTGCTTCTCTTTATCTTACATTCCCTCTACCCCAGCCCTGAACTTTTTGAAGGGACCTTCCTTTGCTAAAATATAAGCATGCAAGAATCTGAAGTGCCTGGCTCGTCGCTAAGCGGGTGTGTGGCCGTCTCTCTCAGTTGCCTGCCATAGTTAGTACCACTTGCCTCGCTTTTTAACTTCTAAACTCCTGTCTCTGTTTCTTTTGGGTTTATGCTCTTGACTTTTTTTTTCTCTTGTTTTAAATATAGTTGGATAGCACAAAGTAATTGCACACATGCGATCTGTACTCTTTAGCCTGAAGTTCTTAACTTAGTGTTTGGTCCTCTGAGTATGACAGTTTTGTTTGAATCCCATTTCACTCCCCCACTTGCTGTTCCCAGATACCCCATGAATTTATGTCACTCTGTGACCAGTCCTGAGTGGATATTATGAAGTGTTTATTTTTGTTATCCAGTTTTAAGAAACTTTAAATGGGTGAAATTGAATGTTTCATGAAAGTCAGTATTTTAAGTGTTTTCTGAGAATTCCTGATTCTTTTTTGTTTTAATTTTATTTTCTCCCCTTTTGGATTAGTGATGTAACCTTTTTATGTCTTATGTCTAGATACTATAATTTGGGGGATGACAGGATGGGAGGGGAGGAGGCTCAAACATTTCTAGATCAGTAGAGCTAAATGTTTGCCACATTAGAAAGACAGACTGTTGAAAATAATTGCCAAAACAAACAAACATAAAAACAACATTAATATAGTTAAATACTTAGAAGAAATTAAAGTTCCAAAAACCATCTTCCACTTTAAAATTTCCTTATTATTAAGAATCTTCAGTCAGTGAGTTTAGGTGTCACGTGTAGAGGCATAGTTCTTCTATGAAGTTCAATATACAGTGGAGTGTTTGTGGATATTGGTGGCTTAAATCTGAGGAAGAACTTTCACCAAATGATTGATTAAAAATAATGTGATTGTCCTCATCAAGATTTTTTTTTTTTTGAGACAGGGTTTCTCTTGGCTGTCCTGGTGGACCTCAAACTCATAGAGATCCACCTGTCTTTGCCTCCCAGGTGCCAGAATTAAAGGCACACACCACCACACCCCTTCACCAAGATTCTTAAAGATACTTGCTGCCCTACCTGACTCTTTTGGTTTTCTATTGGTATAATGTAGAAGGGGTGGAAAGTAATTCTTCTGTCTCAACCCAATTGTGTTTTCCAACTCCGAAATCCCAGCATTATATCTTTTAGAATTTGAAATTGTGTACCTTTATTGTAAGTTGTTACTGGTGCTTATCCTTTGTCTTCAGACAGGACACAATTCTAGTTCAAAATACTAAGGGAAAATTACTTAAATTCCTGTAAGGACAAGGGTAATGACCTGCTGATGTGGGAAAGGGTTGCTCAATAGAGTATCATGCAGTTATTACCTTTGTTATCACCTCCGTCCTTACTCCCGCGTACTAGCATCCTGTGCTGTGCATTGTGCAGTAAACGTTTGGTGATTAGATTTAGAGGTAGAGTTCTGATTAAGACTCATCAAGCTTAAATATCTTTATATCCATACTGCTAATTTTATATAATTTTTAGATTTGACAGATTCTCTTCTGTGATCACTTAAGATCTATTTTTGTTGCTTCATCTGAGAGCTGGAATGTGTAACAAGAGTACAGATACTGAAAAATTAAAGAAAAGGTTTATTAAGCTATGAAATCCTGATATAATATGGTCTGATATATTTAAGTAGTTGTTAAAATAATTTACTTGGTTAGTGGGTGCCCTAGTAACTTCTTTATTGCCATGACAAAACACTGTGTCAAAACCAATTTATAAAAGAAGACATTTAATTTGGGGCTCAGGGTTCAAGAGGTAAGAGTCCATATCCATCATGGTGGGAAGCATGGTAGCTGGAGAAGTAGCTAAGAGCTTACATCTGATCCACAAGGAAGAAGCCGAGAGAACTAACTAGGAATGGCATGGGTTTTTGAAACCTCAGAGCCCACCCCCAGTGACATACCTCCAACAAAGCCAAATCTCATAATCTTTCTCAAACAGTTCTACCAACTGGAGACCAGGTATTCAGACACATGAGTCTATGGGGGGCATTCTCATTGAGACCACACAGAGGTTGTTTGCTCTTGTAAGGATTTGGTGGACTATCGTTGCTAATCACAGTCCATGTTGATGCTCATCTTCTTTAACTCTGGGGGAGAATTATTGACATGGACAGAAGACACTGTCTCTTATCAGTTGTGTTATGTTTTAGATTTAGACTGGAAAGTTTTACCTTACTGCTGTAAAACCTATAGCCTTTCAGGGAGCTGTGCCTTCACTATTACATGTAGTGTTTATTATAGAGAAAATTAAATAAGAGCCGTTAGATGATGTAACTTTTTTTTTAAAAAAAGGCTAAGTGATATAATTAAGGAAAGATTTTTAAGAGAAATCTTTTAAATACAATGAATCTGATACCTTTGGTAAGATGATACGTTTACCTTTAGGGAAACCATGAGTCCCCAGCTTCCATTGCTGAAACAATATACCTGGCTTAAACAAAAGGAGGACTTTTTGGCTTATAGTTTCAGTCCATGGTTGTCAATCCCCATTGCTGTAGGCCTGTGGAGAGGAAGTGAGGAGAAGAACCATTAACCTCATGACCACTGATGAGTAGAGATTGAGGAAGTAACCAAGGGACTAGATGAAGATATATTCTTCTAGAGCAGCAGTTCTCAACCTGGAGGTTGCAACCCCTTTGGGTGTCAAAAGACCCTTTCACAGGGGTTGCCTAAGACCATCGGAAAACACAAATGTTTACAATTCATAACATTAGCAAAATTACAATTATGAAGTAGCAACAAAAATAATTTTATGTTTGGGGTCATCACATGAGGAAGAACTGTATAAAGGGTTCTAGCATTGGGAAGGTTGAGAACCACTGTTCGGGAGTGTGCCTCCAAGATGGTATGCTGGAATACACCTATAATTACAGAACTTGGGAGGTAGTAGTGGGAGGATCACAAGTTCATGGTCATCCTTAGCTATATAGAGTTTGCAGACACCCTGGGTTTTATGAGAGCCTGTAGCATGAATTCTAACTGTTCTTAATAATAAAAGCTCGTAGTCAACTATGGGGTGAAAGCTGAAGGATCAGAGAAGCAGAGTGGCCAGCCACTAGAGTTCTTACTTTTACACCATTGCTCAGATCAAAGAGGCGATCCTGTCCTCTTGACTGCCTAGACTGCTTGCTCAGACTGCAACCTCAGACTGACTGCCACTCAGTCATCCTTCACAGACTGAATGCAGTACCTTATATTACTCCTGTCTCCATTTCCTTGGGATTAAAGGCGTGTGATCCCAAGTGCTGAGATCACCTTTGTATGAGCTCTGTTTCTCTTTGAGATTGGGTCAGTCAAGTGTTGCCCAGGTTGGCCTTGAACTCACAGAGATCTGTCTACTTTCTGGCCTCTTGTCTCTAGAGTCCTGGGATTAAAGGTGTGTGCCTCCACTACCTGGACTCTAGTGGCTTAGCTCTGTACTTTGATCTTCAGGCAAGTTTTATTTAGTAAAATAGAAACAAAATAGGGGCACAAGAGACAATGTTTCAAAAGAAACAAAAGTGCCTCCCGTTCACAATAAGTCTCACCTCCTGGTTTCTGCCTATTGGCAGTACTAAAAATCTATCCATTAATGAACCAGTTGATGGTGAAGAGTCCCCAGGCTCCAGTCATCTTACCAGTGCTGCCTTTAACCCAAGAACCTTCAGGGGTAGTTCAGATCCAGAATGTAGCAATCATGTTTATGATTTAAGATAAATTTTTAGTACAACCAAAAAATTGTAGTTTTACTTATAAATTCCTTTGTCTCGGGTGATACTTATTTAATGATATATATACTCTATATTTTCTTAATGAAGATCTTTGTTACTCTTAATTTTGAGGATTTTATCCAGTTCAAACCTGGAGCTAACACCTGTCAAGAACCAGAGTTGCAAATATAAGAAATGTCCTCATTCTAGATGCCAGTCTAGCCTAAAAGAGAGACTGACGTGATTAGACAAATGTGCACTCCAGAGATACTGTGGGGCTGTAAAAGGGAACAGCTGACTTTACTTGGGGGATTCTAAGAGAATATAACGTTTGAGCTGGACCTTAGAGGATGAGTATACAGAGACTGAGAAGAGCTGTCACTTGCAGGGAACAACATTGAAAACATAAAAAGTTGTAATGCATTTTAGGAAATGACAGACAATTGCACTATGGTCAAGGCCTGGGCCGAGAATTGGTGCATAGTTCTGGCGGGCTGTGTCTAAAAGTTCCAGAGGCTTTGTTTTGTCTAGAAAGATTTTTAGATTTTTATTTTACAGACATCAGAGGGCAAGAAATGTTGGTTTTGTTTGTTTTCTAGAAGTTCACAGAATACCTTAATTTTATACAGTTTAGTTACTGAAACTTGCTTATGGAAACAATTTTTACCTAAATATTGTCATTCACATCAATATTAAAATTTGCACATAAATGAAAAATGAGAGGAATGCTTACTAATAATGTCTCACTGGTTTCTTTTTCATTTGAAATAAGTAATTAGATACTTTTTTGTTTATTAATGAAATGTTTTGCATTTTAGTGTATTTCCTCAAGAGAGTTATTTGCTAGAATGACCTTGGACATTATTATTTGATGACTGTATATAACACATGCATAGCATCTTGAGTAGGCTACCCAGGTAGGTCTCTCTTGCCTCTAGAAAATGCAACCAGCTGCAGTCTGGTGGTGGGGCTGGGTCCAGATCTGTTTGCGAAATCATCAGCAGTTTCTCACCTACTGCTGTAAGGGTTTTACAAATGAGAAGTTAGTGTGCTAAGAATAACTTTCACTGCAAGCCACACACAGACCAGGGTGGTGTGCTTTTTTTCTTAACCTTCTGCGTTTGAGTGTGCTGGCAAATGTTTCTGCAACTGCTGTTTCCTGAGTGTTTTCCTTGAATCTCTTTGTGAGCCTTAGGCTTGATAAGAGCCCTAATATATAAGTTAGGGAATTCAGGGCGGGAGAGGTGGCTCAGAATTGGGAACAGATACTGTTCTTTCAGAGGACTTGAGGACCCATATAGGCCCTCAACCTCCTGTACCTCCAACTCCAAGAGATCAAACACCCTATTAACAATTGTCTGTGTGCAATTGCACTGTCATTCGTCATTAGAGAGATAAAAATCAAAGTCACACTACTTCATACTAACCCTATTAACTCTGTTTTCCACTTCTTTCTGGACTAGAGGGTGACCTTGGTGTAGCAATATCAGAGTGATTCCTGTGGAACCCCTCAGGAATATTTAATTGGGGATGATATCCTAAGGATATCTCAGAAAACCTTAGAACTTAGAGAAGTTCTCTCCTATTCAGCCTCCTGTCTCAGCCAGATCCTAACTATAGCTGTTTCCAATCCGATTGCTTTCCTTAGGTTTTGCTGTGTACCTCATATATTTTTAAGTGGAATCACATAGTGTATGACACTTTATTTTTTTTATTTTTTATTTTATTTTGGTTTTTCGAGACAGGGTTTCTCTGTAGTTTTGAAACTTGCCCTGGAACTAGCTCTTGTAGACCAGGCTGGCCTCCAACTCACAGAGATCCGCCTGCCCCTGCCTCCCATCTGTTGGGACTGTTGGGATTAAAGGCGTGAGCCACCACCACCCAGTACAGTGTGTGACACTTAGAGGTTAATACGTTGTTACTTGTCTCGCGAGGTTTTGTTTTTGTTCCTGAATGCTACAATTTGTTTATATATTTACTAGCTAATAGACATTGGGGTTATTTCTCTGTTGCAATTGTTTTGTTTTGTTTTTTTTGAGACAGTGTCTCACTTTATAGCCTTTGCTCACTTGGAGCTTACTATGTAGACCAAGGTGGCCTTAAATTTACAGAGATCAGCCTACCTTGCCTTTCTGAATGCTGGGATTAAAGGCATGCACTACCATGCCAGCCAGGCTGTTACTACAGTTTTGATGATTCTGAATAAAATTTCCACGTTGTGATCTAGGGGGTAGGAGAATGAGGTTGACGAAGATATACTTTTTGTGTGGAAAGTTTCTATTTAACTTTGTAAGAAACTGCCAAACCCATCTAAAATGCATGTACCATGTTCCTAGTCAAGGATGTGCAACAACCCCAGGAACTTGGCATACTTTTGCTCCTTGGCAGCTTCAGGGCCTTGTTGATTGTTTGTTTTGTTAAGTCCATATTTTAGCTCTTAGTATGAAGTAGTGTGATTTTGATTTTTATCTCTCTAATGACGAATGACACAGTGTAATTTTGCCTGAGCTTGATTTGGTTTCTTAGTAAACCTAATCCTGCATACGTTGTGCAGGCAATGAGCTTTATAAAATCAAGAGATAGGGGAACAAGGGATTATTCTCAAGAGTCAGTGTGACAGTTTGATGACACTAGTATAATTTCCTGGGCTCTTTGAGAAAGAAGTTTGCATAGTACCTGTTTGATGATAAGGATAATGGCTAGAGAATCAGAAAAAAAGGTCAGTAGTTTAACTGCATCTGAGTCCTTTTCTGTTTGGTTTGGTTTGTAGAGATAGAGTCTCTCTACATAGCGTTGGTTGTCTTGGCACTCTCTCTATAGACCTGGCTGGCCTGGAACTCACAGAAATTCTCCTATCTCTGCCTTCCAAGTGCTGGGATTAAAAGTATGCCCCAACACGCCCCTCTGAGTCTTTTTCAACTGTCTCATGGGGGAGTATGATCACATAAGCTAGAAAGGTTGTTTCTAATTCAATTACATGTCTATACAAATTTTGCTTATCAGATTGATTTTTTTTTAGCCCTTGTGAGAAGTTTGTGCAAATGAAGACAAAAGACCTTTTCACACTTTTTTCAATTTGATAAAATTCCTTTGCATTTTGAGATAGTATTATAGTCGAGGATTAGGTGTTTCTTAAACCTGTTCTGAGGAGGTAGTTCAATAATGATATATCTGGCTCTCATGGCATTATGATGCCCTATTATGTCGATGGATTTATCTTTGGGCTTCCATCTCACAAAAAAATGACAGAGACTTATTGTAATGGATTTGCTGCGAGTCCCTGGCAGCAAGCTGTGGGGTTGAGACCACGCAGCAGGTCCCCAAATGAAGGTGGTTGGTCCCCAGCCATGTGGCGGCTGTCTGGTCCCCAGCGAGCAGTGTGGGCAGAGTCCCTGGGAGTGCTGGGGACCCGAAAGCAGCCAGTCCCAGAGACCATGTGGCAAGGAAGGTGGCTGGTCCCCAACAGCGACAAATGGATAGGCGTGGGTGGGAGACACAGAGATAGGCACACCATATAGATTAAAATTGGACATTTATTAGATGGGTTATGGAGGGGAAGGAAAAGGGGAGAAGGGGGGAGAGAAAGAGGGGGGAAGCTGCATCTTGGAGAGAGGGAACAGAGAGAGAGTGAAGGGAGGCTGAGACTGCAGGCAGGGAGGGGGTGGGGCTTGCCTGTCACATAAAGAAAGCAATCCACACACTATTATTTATGAAAGCTCCGCCTTACTTTAGGCTTGTTCCTAACTAATTCTTATAATTTAACCCATATTTTTTAAATCTACGGTGTTTATGTTGTTGTTTGGATGCTTTTGTTTTGATTGTTTTTTTTAAAGCAGGTAGTTTATTGGTTTTTTTTTATTGATATTTATTGAGCTCTACATTTTTCCCTGCTCTCCTCCCTGCCTCTCCCCTTCCCCTTTCAACCCTCCCCCAAGGTGCTTGTTTGTTTTAAATGTGGCTTGGTTATTTTTACTCTACTCTCTATTCTGCTTTCTATCTGGCTGATGACTCCGCCTTTCTTCCTCCCAGAGCTCTCTCTGTCCAAAGTCTTACCTATACTTCCTGTCTAGCTATTAGTCATTTAGCTTTTTATTAAACCAGTCACAGTGACACATCTTCACCCAGTGTAAAGGAATATTCTACAACATTATTAGAATCTAGATGGTTATCAAGAAGTTTATTTCGGATACCTTGACCTTGAAGACCCTGAGCCAGAGCTGGGTAGAATTGTGTAAGGATTACCCAAACAAGAGCAATAATCATCCTGAGGACTCAAGCCAGGTGCTCTGACTTCAGCAAGGTGCTCTCTTGCCAAAGGCCAGTCATAGGGATGGACAGCTTTTAATTTTAAAAACCTTAACATTTTTTAAATGGAATACTTTCATAGTCAGAGCATTCTAAGGCTCTTGTAGTAAAGGTATCATCCATGCTTTTTTAAAGGAAAATACATGGTGGGCTGGGGTGTACTTTACAGTGCTTGTCTCTGAGTTCAATCCCCACCACCACAGAATAGTAAGTATGGTATAATGAGACAGTAGGTAAGTAAGCAGCCTTTAGAACACAGACTATTGAGAACCCGTGGACAAGTCAGTTGACAAGAGTGACAAGCTGGGTCACTCTTGTCAGCAACAGCCAACTCATAGAGGTACCTAAGCAGAAGTCAGAAGCACAGATGACAGGAATGGTAAAGGACTTACTTTTACCTCTTGAAAATAATGTTAGTTGCTAAGTTTGATACTTGTGCGTTTTTAGTAGGTAACAATGACCGCCAACTATTTAGCAGGCAGCAAAGGGAAGACCATGAGCAGAGGAGAAATGATGTTTGTTGTGTTTTCATGCAGCAAACAAGTTGACCTTAGGAGTCATCTGAGGGCCTCTTGCTCCTTTATTATTGTAAAATAACATACCTGGTCTGATGACCCAAACATCAACCACCTTTGAATATTATTTATGTTGTGTATGTTGGTAGGTTGGATTTTAGTTGTCAAATATATCATCATACTTAAATAGTTTGCATACTAGTTGTACTGGCTAGTTTTATGTTAACTTGACACAAGGTATAGTCACCAGCAAGGAGGGAGTCTCGTTTGAGAAAATTTCTCCTTAAGAGTGGGCTGTAAGTAAATCTGTGGAGCATTTTCTTAATTAGTGATTGATGGTCCATTTTAAGTGGTGCCATCCCTGGGCTGGGGGTTCTGGGTTCTATCAGAAAATAGACTGAACAAGCCACGAGGAGCAAATCAGTAAGCAGCACTCCTCCATGGCCTCTGGATCAGCTGCTGCCTCCAAGTTCCTACTCAATTTGACTTTGTCTCAGTTTGGGTTTTTATTGCTGTAAGGAAACACCATGACCATGGCAACTCTTATTAAAGAAAACCTTTAATTGAGGTGGCTTGCTTAAAATTTCAGAGATTCAGTCCATCTTGGTAAGGAGATTGGTGCTGTGCAGACAGACATGGTGCTGGAGCTGAGAGTCCTACATCTTGACTCTGTGGCAACAGAAAATCAACTGACTGTCACACCGAGTGAAGCTTGAGAAAAGAGACCTCAAAGCCTGCCCCAACAATGACACACTTTCTCCAACAAGGCCATACCTAATAGTGCCACTTTTTTGGGGGCCCATTTTCTTTCAAAATAGTCTGTCCTGACTTCCTTCAATGATGAGCAATGATATGGAATCAAATGCACTCTTCCTAACTACGTTGCTTTGGTCATGTTGTTTCATTGCAGCAATTGAAACACTAATCACTAGTCTTTAAATTTCTGAAACTTTCCTACAAGTTGAATAATTCATTGCATCAACTGAAAATAAACTACATGATTAACATGAGTTCTGGAATTTTATGTCAAATATTTTCAAAGACAATGGAATGTAGTTGCTTGAGGGATAAAAACACTAGTACAAAGAACAGGTATAAAAGTATTTATAAGCATACTTTATCCAAATCAGCCTGTATTTTATTACTTGAGAGTTTTTATGGTATGTAATTTAGAAATATATGCCGTATATTGACATAATTTATAACATTTATTAGTTAAAATCAGAAAATCTAGCCGGGCGGTGGTGGCGCATGCCTTTAATCCCAGCACTCGGGAGGCAGAGGCAGGCGGATCTCTGTGAGTTCGAGGCCAGCCTGGTCTACAAAAGCTAGTTCCAGGACAGGCTCCAAAGCTACAGAGAAACCCTGTCTCATTTAAAAAGCAAATTAAAGCAGGGAAATGGGTATCATTAAACTTTACCAAAATAGTAAAATTCTTTGCTACACTATTTTTTTTTCAAAATTGGTTTTAAAAACTTCCAATTTATTTATTTATTTATTTTTTGAGATGTGGTTTTTCTGAGTAGCCCAGACTGTCCTGAAACTCTATGTAGATCAGGCTGTCCTCAAACTCAAAAGTTCTGCCTGTCTCTGCCTCCCAAGTGCTGGGGTTAAGAACATGTGCCACCATACCTGGCTGTTGAAAATAAATTTTTTAAAGGGTTCTTAAGGAATACTAGGCCAATAATAACTGCTCTATAATTCTTACTGCTGGTCATCAGTATTTTAGTATAATTTGGATATGGCACTTTTGCTTAAATTTTCAGAATATATTAACATATTTTCCTACTTGTTTGTTTGCCATTCTGTATCATATGTGATTTTTTTTAATGTTAACTTTTAAATTAAGTGAATCATTTGCTAATGTTTGAATTATCCAGATTTGTCCATAAGAACAACAAGGGGTTCTTATGTTCTCTTGATATATCTTGAATACTTCTTTGAGTACTTACTTTTTTTTGTACTTTCTCAGACTTTTCTACCAAGACTTTTATATCCTAGAAACTAAAACCAAAGATACTAATGTACCTGCTGCTAGTAATAGGCCATTGCTTCTAAGTTCTCAGTGGGAACAGCTAAATAAATATATGCATGTGAACATTTGTAAGAGTGTAATGTGTCTTTTATATCACCAAGATTTCATAATAAACAGATGGCTGTATTTTTTAACATCTTTTGAAAGATTTGTTTATTTGTTTGTATGTGTGTGGATCTACACATGCCATTGTATTCACATAGAAATCAGGATAACTTGTGTTTTCCTTATACCATGTGGATTTCAGGGATCAAGGCTTGGCAACAAGCACCTTTACCCACTAAGCCATCTCACGAATGGGCACTTAGGCTTATTCCACTTTTGGGTTGTTATTAATATAAAGTTATGAACATAGTGTACAAATATCTCCTGGTTAGCGCTCTTCAGTTTTTGTTGTTGTAGTACCTAGAACTAGAATTTCCAGATTTATAAACAGGTTTATTATTTTATTGTATATTTGTTGTTATGTAAGCTAATCCATTTACTGTAGGATAGCTATGTCTATGGCCTTTCATTTCCTCAGTCTTTTGACAGTAGATTTAACTATGACAGCATAAGTGGTTCAGATCCAGGCCTGGCCGTAGTACCAGATACCAGAGGCCCATATCTTCACCTTGGTCTTGTCATAGAAGAAACAATTGTTCTTGAGTGTTGGTATATTGCAGTTTTCTTACCATTTTTCAAAGGATGGCACCACAGTAGGCCCCGGATTTATTGATGATCCTAATGTTCTTAGTGCATTCAGCCACATCACCGTGACCCTAGGCTAAGTATAGACAGAAGTTTCTGTCCTCATTCCCACAGCTATTCAGTTCTTAGAAAACACTCAGAGATATTATAGACTGTTTGACCTATTGCTCAGGCTTATTACTAACTAGCTCTTATGCCTTAAATTTACCCATAATTCTTATCTGTATTTAGCCATGTGACTTGGAACCTTTTCTCAGTAAGGCATTCTTATCTTGCTTCCTCTACATCTGGCTGGTGACTGAGTCTCTGACTTTCCTTTTTCCAGAATTCTCTTAGTCTGGTTTCCCTGACTATACTTCCTGCCTGGCTACTGTCTAAACAACATTTTATTAAACCAGTATGAGTGACAAATCTTTACAGTTTACCAGAGCATTATCCCACAACAGCTAAGCTCACAGAGTCTATAGGCAAGTTTCACCAACTATAGGATGTTACATTTTTGGAAAACTTACTGTAAATTTCAGCTGTTGGTCAAGTGCCTTGTTACTGCTGGGTGATGATTAAGTTCAGCCCTTAACGGGTTGATACCTGCCTAGAAGGGAAAGACGGGCATAGTTGGTTCCTTCCCACGTGGTTTCTGCAATACAGAAGTGAAGAGGGTGCTCCAGTCTGCCCACACTGTCTTTTTTAACACTTCCCTGATTAGTGAATGCCCCTCTTGGCAGTTGGTGGGGGTGGATCAGCCAGTTTTGTTCTTGGGTGATTGGCTATGATAGTGTGGTCATTAAAATTTCCTATTTAGTGAGACTGCTTCTTTCCAGATATTTTCTGAGATTTTAGTCTGAACTCACTCATACCAGATGACTGAGCCACAATCCTAAGGATTGTACTACTGTTGTACCACCCCTCTGCTTCTTCTCTGCCTTTCTTCCCCCCTTCCCTCTTTCCTTCCTTCTTTCCTTTTTTGTTGTTTGTAAAATTTTTACTTGTTTGATTTGAAAGTGTTAAATATTTTAAAGATTGGAGTATTGTATGTAGCTTAAAATGCTGTTACAATAATCTTTAGTCACTAAATAAGTGCTGGTGTTTTGTTTGTTTTAACTTTAAGAGGCTTCTCTTCCTTCTGAGCATTTTCTTTTAATAGACTTAAGTATATCTAGGGGGTCTTAGAAGCTGGGGTTTATCATAAACCTTCTCCATTAGGGTATTCTTGGTTCCTTCCTGCATTTCCTTATATACCACTTTCAAATTGCTTGTGATATGTGTGTTGATGTATGTAAATATTACATGATCTTCTTGTGTTAGCTTTTTTTGGTTTTCTTTTTTGCCCCTTGCATGTATTTCCTATAGACAAATTGTTCTTTTTGTTATACTAAAATACATATTTCTACACATTTTCCTAGATCATTTTCATGGGTTCTGATGCTTAGAAAATTGCTTTTATGTAACATGAGGGTCCTGCTTGTTGGGGTTTCTGTCCTGCCCAGTACCCCACAGC
>JAQHUG010000133.1:1127396-1145316 GCA_028555095.1 Dicrostonyx torquatus
TGGATGGTGGGTGGGTGGATGGATGGATGGATGGATGGTGGGTGGGTGGATGGATGGATGGGTGGGTGGGTTGATGGATCCAAAGGCAAGCAAGCAGGAAGGAGGCAGATGAATATTTTTTAATGGTGAAAGTGGTAGGTTGTACAATAAGCATTTTCTGTTTTATAGGTAATGTAATGTCAGAGTTTCCTGAAGGTGGTATCAGTTTGCATTCACACTAAGAATGAGAAATCTTAAAATGTAATATTTTGAGTGTCTTTTTATTAATATTTTTACAGATTTCAGCATTTCTTTGTGAACTGTCCTTTTCCAAGGAGCTGTTCCTGCAGGATACTTGCTGGTTATGGCTCAGGAAATAGGCTTTTAAGTTGTATGTTTTGTGAACATGGTTTCCCAAGTTGTCTTAACTTTTTGCCCTTTCTGTTTTGTTAATTCTACACGTCTTCAATTTTAACTAACTTAATGTTCATTTTTGAACTTTTTAACATACTTAATTCTTCTAAGCTTAAGATTTTAAAGATATTTTGTAAAATTTCTAAAGCATTTACAACTTTAGTGGTAGATCTTTAATGTACCTGAAATGGGTTTGTTTTCATGTAGGACATAAGATATTCTTTAAATTTTGATGTATTTTCCCCCTCAATGAATGACTATTTATACTGGAGCCATTTACTAAAAGGCCCTACTTGGCCTAACACTCTATGTAGACCAGAGTGGCCTAGATCCAACTGCCTCCGCTTCTTCTGGGTGCTGGGATTAAAGGCACCACCACACCTGATTAAAAAGTTTATCTTTTACCCAACCAAATTCCTAGGTATATTTGGTACTAGAGAGTCTCTATTTTAGCTCTTATATTTAGGTCTTTCATCCATTGAGTTAATTTAAAATTTAAGAAAGTGTTTTTGTTTGTTTGTTGGAGACAGGGTGGTTTTATATAGTTCAAGCTGGCCTGGAACTCATTCTGTAAATTAGACTGGCTTTGGACTTGCTGCCATGTGCATCCTTAATTTTTATAGTTATATGATTTTTTATTTCATTCCTTATAAAGAGCTTTCTGGCCAAGGTTAAGCAGTAACTAACAATTTTAATGAATCTAAGTTTTGGGGGTTTTTTTGTTTGTTTTTTTTTTTTTTGGTTAAGTGGGGGTGGGGGGAAATGTCCTGTCCTTTATGTCTTGACTCAAAGTAGATTATTTTTGGAAATGAAGGCAATAGGGGAGGTATTCACTGCTGATCAGGTGGCTACAGGAACTAGAGATAATTTGAGGGGGAAAAAGATGAGGGATAACAAGATTATAATGATAAAATGGCGAGAGATGAGCTGTTCTGATTATCTTCAGCTGTGTAACCATGATGTGGGATGTCCTTCTGTATATGTGTTGCTTTTATTGGTTAATGAGTTGAGCTGCTTTGACTTATGGCAGGACCGAATATAGCCAGGCCGGAAAAGATATAGAGAGCGAGTAGGCAGAGTCAGAGAGATGCCATGTAGCAGCTCAAGAAGGAAGAGGTAACAAACCTCTTGGTAAACCGTGGTAAAATATAAATTAATAGAAATGGATTAATTTAAAATGTTAGAGTTAGTTAATAAGAAGCCTGAGCTATTGGCCAAACAGTGTTGTAATTAAGGTCTGGGCGTCTGGAACTCAAAGAAGCAGTCTCCCTTACATAAGTACTGTTCCCAGACTACTTCTTCCTCATAGAGTATCAGCCCCGGCAAGACAGGTGGCACTAACTTAGTTTTCTGCTGTATGGCATCAACCAGGCAAGAGTAGAGCTGAAAGCATCTGAAGGAGTTCTCGGACTGTGTGCTGTTGATGCTAGTTGTCAGCTGGGATCTCACTTGAACTGGGAGTAGTACATCTGTATATGGCCTTTCCTTTTGACTGCTTAGCTTCCTTCCAGCCCAAAAGATGCGTTATAAGAGCGTGGATCTGAGAGCAAGCCAGGAGTCTAAAGTCCTTTCTAACCCAACCTTGGAAGTCATGTTGTAGATAGAGCATGGGAGTCACTGAGACCCACCTCAAAGAACATGACATTAGATTCCTGATTTTACTAAGAGTCGTGTCCAATAATTGGGTGCACATGTTTTGAAACTGCCACAGTGAAAAAAAGAGGTACGGCTATCAAGGGAAAAACTGTCTGGGTATCATGGTCAGAAATGCTACAACTCTGAGAGTAACAGGTATCTGACTGCTCAGGTTTGTTAATGGCCTACTTCTTACTAGAGCTTTGTTCACTGTTACATTCTAGGCAACTAAAGCAGTGTTAGCAACTGATTGCAGGTCAGTATTATTTTGAGAAAGATATAGTCAACATTCTGTACCAACCTGCACTTTTAAAACTAATTGTTCTGTCACAGAAATGTGAGTATTAAAGAACAAGAAGCAGGGATCAAAGTGTATGAAACAGAATGATCCTTTTGGATAGGAACTGAGTCACTGTAAAATGAAAAGGTTTTGGTGTGGTATATATTGAATTGCTAATGATTGCTATCTTAGAATTGTTTTTTAACTTTGTCTCCTGTAGCCCAGGCTGCCCTTGAACACATTATGTAGCTGAGGAGACCATGACATCCTGATCCTCCTGCTACATCCCCAACCCTGGAGTCACTGTTTGAAAACTGATTACTGCTGTTAGAATTATATTTCTGTTGTTATAGTCTGTTGACAAAATGGCCTTTAATTCAGTATGTTCTCCTTATTTAAGCAAAGGAGCTGGCAAGAGGTGTATAGAAGAAGCATGGATATTGTAGACTCAGGGTTTAAAGAAAATGCTTCTTGATTATTGGTAACTTTTATTTCCTTTTGCATACAAGTGTGTGTTTATTTTCTTAGTTGTTAAAAAAAATAGGACCTATAATAAGCTTATCTTAAAGGTGAATCTTGCTAAAATGTGTCAGTTTCCTTGTGAGCCTTACTATCACTGTACCATAGGTTTTCATTATGCATAGAAAACTGATACACAACATTACAATTGCAATATAAATTATGAATAAATCCCAGATGGTGTATAATATTGTAATTATATATATTTTATCACAGAATGTCTTTTGCTTTCATTTCACTTATGCCTTATTTTTTGAAAATAATTCATTTTGTTCTTATATGCCATAGGATGTATTTTGGAGATGCAGACAAAATATCTTTGATGAAATGAAGAAGAAATTTTTACAGGTAGCCTGCTGATGTCACTGCTTTAGTATAGTAGTCAGCAGAGCAATAACAGCATGCATGTGTTTTTGTTTAATAACAAAGCATGTTTTCTGCTTGTTTGGCTATTTTATTACTATTCAAATTTTAGTAGCACAGAAGTCATCTTAAATGAATTTTATTTCTGGTTTGTCCTTTGTATCAAGTGAATAAGGAGGAAGGACTAAAAGAAGTCTTCAGCAGAGCCCTTTGTTACACATTTGGATGTAGTTTTGCTTGTTGTTACAGATATATTTATCTTCTGCACTATTAATAAATAATAGAAAATAACTATGTACACTATTAGTACTGGGGATTGAATAACTTAATAACTTACAAAGTTACTGCCTAGAAACTTTGATAAGTTTATTAATTTATTTGAGAGGGGAGTGCTAGCTACTCCTACATGTGAAGGTCAAAGGACAACTTGTCAGGGAAGTCCAATCTCTGCTTCCATCATGTGGATTCCAGGATTTAGTTCAGGTCTTCTGCTTGACAGCAGATGTCTTTAGACTAAGCCATCTTGCAGGCCCTCTACCTAGAAATCTTATTGAAGAATTGGATTCAAATGTTAGCTTCTTGAGCACTTGTGTTCCTAATAAGCCCAGAGTTTGCTGTGCATGCCACTCTAACCATGTTAGTAGATAGAGCATGGGAGTCACTGAGACCCACCTCAAAGAACGTGACATAATTCACTTTCCTTGGATTCCTCCAGATCTGTTTTTCCCCCTTGAGTTTCTTCTTAGTGTTTTCTATGTGTCCCAAGTGTTGCCACTTAGAAAAAGATGATACAGATAACTTGAGTAGGTTAGAGCTTTGGATAGACTATAAAGAGCATCTTAAAAATAATCTTTTTAATGTAATTTAGGATTTCCATCAATTAGCAGACTAAGTATTATTACTTAAAATTGAACTGTCTAAACAGGGCTGAGAAATTATATAAACTTCAGTTAGTAAAAATATTTATATTCAATTCTCATTTATCATCTGTAGCAGTATAGTAATTATGAACACTGAATAGCCACTGCAAAAAGCCAAGACTGCATTTCTTACCTCATAGCTGTTATGATAAAAATAAAATGCTGTGGATCCCCGAGTGGCAGCAGTGGGCAGCGGGCCATAAGACCATGGAGGGTACATAGGCAGCTAGTCCCAGGCAGGGAGCCCCCAAGTAGCTTGCAGGCCATGCAGGGCAGCGAGTCCCAGGCCGGGAGCCGCATGGCAGGTGAGAGACCAAGAGCAGCAAGTCCCACATGAAGCTACAGCCACGGCGGGTGAGAGACAGAAGATAGGCACGCTATGCAGAATGAGGTTGGATATTTATTTAGTGAGTTATGGAAGGGAAAGGGAAAAGGGGAAGCAGAGAAGAGAGAAGAGCAGAGAGAAAGAGAACCAGAACCAGGGGCGGGTGGGGGGAGAAGTGGGGAGAAGGGAGTGAGGCAGAAGCTGCCTCTTCAAAAGAGGGGTGGAAAAGGAAGGAAGATCCACTGAGTGGGGGGGAAGTGGGTGGGGCTTGTCTCTTAAAGGGACAGAGCAGACCATTACATTCCCATCTCTTTTTTTATAATAAAAAGGCTGGAGGTTAGGAACAACAGGTTAAAGGAATTGGGGTGGCAGATTGGGAACAACAGGTTAAAGGAATTGGGGTGGCAGATTTTCAAGTCTGCTTCCTGCTTATTTGTGGGCATCGTCTTTGGGGGGAACCTGAGAAGGCTACCTTCTGGGGTAGCTGGTGTCTTTGATCCTGTCTGGTGTTTGTGGTATGGAAATGTCTGGTGTCTCATACACCTTTTTAAAGTATTAGCAGAACAGAGGACAAAGACCTGTTTAAGGTGGATCCTTCAATTCGGCTTCTTGGAACTCATAAGAATTCTTTGGGTTTGTGAAAACATAAGTTTTAGACAGTAGCATACTTATATCAGAATGACTGTGACAGATATTTTGAATAATGAAATTTATCTTTAAGACTATGAAAGGCAGCATGAGAGAGAGATGAAAACTTGTACTTATTGAAATTTGTTTGGCGAGGCTGTCCTTTTAAGCAGCAAAACCTTAGCTGTCAAACTGCATCAGAGATCTTTGAGAAGGATAAAATTTTACTTGAGTTATTGATTAAAAAAATGACAGAGAACTTACTTGGTTGGTACCTAGAGCAACTCCTCAGGGTCCTCCATGGTCACTGAAGGTTGTATTTTCTTTCTGCTGTTTAGCACAGGGGCTGCCAGGCTCCAGAAGGTCCTGTGGGCTAAGAAATCTGTAGGAAGACAAGCCTACCTTAACCTGAGCAACTAGGCTGTCGATTCCTGTGATTCTGTCCTTGTCTAAAGATCTTCAGTTTAGTTGAAAGACAGTTTTGCCCAGTTGTCAGCACTTGTTAGTTGAAACAAATTGCCAATGGACGTTGTTCTGTGCCCATTTGTCTTTTGTCTTTTTTGGAGGAAATAGAGTGCTGCTGCTAGGAACCAATTTCTTTTTGTTATGAAAAGTTTATTAATAATTAAATATTTAAATGCTATATTCCCCAGATCTCTGAGCAGTTGAGAACTGTTTATCAGTTATAACCACAATATAGACTCTACTTGGAGAGCTGGATCCGAGCTTGACTGTACTGGCTTTCAACTTAACAAGTAAGATTTACACTCGCAAAAAGACAGAAAGAAGAATAAACTGCTTGCAATAGAAGGTTAATGGCAGAACTGACAATAGTAGAAAACAGCTTAATATATGTTAAATCAGGGTTGGATTAAATATACCGTATCTTTGTAAGAAACATAAAAGTACATACCAACTTAAAAGATGAGACTGCTTTGTAGTCTGGAATGAGATACAATGAACAGACAAAACATTTAACAGTAAACATAGGTGCATTTAAGTTACATGTGTGTGCACACACACAAACAAAATGAGCAGGAATTGGGCGAAGTGGATGCTCTTGGTGGGCCCTACCAAAGGCATGCCACTGCGCAAAACACACAGGTAACAGGTTCAACACCAGGGAACCAGACAGGGAATACCTCAGTAAAGATGGCAGAACTTGGTCACCTGACCAGGTTCTCAGTCAAGATGGTGGTAAGGTCACCTGAGCTCAATTAAATTGGCAGTGGTCACATGTTTTATGGAGACCTAGAGGTGTGATCTGCCCTGTTCCCAAGCCACCATGCCACAAGCCTTGACGGGGAACAAAGGCTGGAATTGAAAACAGCTGACTCGTGGATCCAACCAATCTTGTAGGTAGCAATGGCAGAGACAGTTTGAGGAAAAGTGAAGCTGGTGGGACACCAGCAGAGCATAGTTTGAGGGTTTATACCATAGCTGAAAATTTGAAAACCTGGGGGAAACATCACAGGTCCTATAGAATCGCATCCTCTCTCTATAGGCAGGGTGTGAAATGGCAGCGAATACTGCAGGGCTTGTAGAAGAGCATCCTCTCTCTACAGATGGGATGTTAAAGCCCGACTGGCTAGGTGACTCAGAAGCCAGAGAGAGTTAGAGGCCACTC
Source organism: Dicrostonyx torquatus (assembly GCA_028555095.1). Classification (NCBI taxonomy): domain Eukaryota; kingdom Metazoa; phylum Chordata; class Mammalia; order Rodentia; family Cricetidae; genus Dicrostonyx; species Dicrostonyx torquatus. The sequence continues at coordinate 1,134,086 of JAQHUG010000133.1, forward strand.
CAAGCCGTCTCTCATGGTGGGGACCACTTATGAGTAGTCTAAAAGAAAAGAAAAAGAAAGGAGAAGGAAAAATCTGAGGGACCCTCGGCCCCCAAATTGAATGCACTGCACTACATGTGCAGCACTAGTGTGGGAGGACCACCTCCAGGTTGTCCAATCACATTCTTAGCCATGGGAAGCAGCGAATTGCTCAACTGTAGCCCTGAAGGCTGTGGTTGGGGGCTGTAAGGGGAAAACTCACTACCGAAGCTGCTGATGTGCTGGTGTGTGTAGAGGTCGGCGTTCAGGCAGATGGAACACGTGGTTGTTGTGGAAAAAAAATACCTGGTTCCAAATCCCGACCCCGGGAGAGGGGCGGGAGAGCCTCCTGAGTCTCAGGCACCAATGTTATGGTTTCAGTAAAACCTGTGCTGTTCCCTGAGTGGCAGCAGTAGTTCCTGAGACCATGGCAGACTATGAAGGTAGCCAGTTGCAGGCAGTGAGCCCCCAAGTGGCCTGGGCCATGAGGGCCAGCGGATTCCAGGCAGGGAGCTGCATGGCAGGTCAGAGCCAGTCCCCTGAGAAGAGATATGGATAGCACGCCATGCAGAGTAAGTGGGTATTTATTTACTCAGTTATAGAGGGAAAAGGGAAAAGAGAGGAAGAGGAGAAGAGCAGAGAGAGAGAGAAACGGGGCGGGGGGAGTGGGGAGAAGGGAGAGAGGCAGATCTGCCTCTTCGAGAGAGACAGAGACAGAAAGGGAAGAAGCTCCAACTAGAAGCCTAAGGAAGATCTGCCTGCCTCAGCAGATGGGGAGGGAAGAGGAGGGGGAGGTATAGCTTGTCTCTTAAAGAGACAGAACATATTATTACACTGACCATGTTTGCTCCTTCCCCTAAAGCATAATCTATCTCCCTTATGTTTTCACTCCCATGTCTGGGGCCAGCCTCGACAAAATACCTCTCACCAGGGTAAGGACATGGGGATTTAGAAATATAGTAAAGAATGTGAAGACTCAAAAATAATAGAACAGAGAAACATTCGGGAAGGAATTCCAGTGATTGCTTAAAATACCCCTGGCCTGAAAAGGTAGGAGTGAGACAAAAGACTGCATTAACATGATACAAGGAAATGAATGTACCACTTGAAAATCATGGGCTACATTTATAGTTAAGCATTCTGTTGCTAGAACAAATTAAGTCATGCTTATACCCTAGACCAAACATTTTGTAGGCACACCACTCCCTGGGTGGAATCCCAAGTTATCTCCATAAAAAGGGAACTGGAACTTAGTTGGATCCTTAGAGTTTTGTTTGAGGTAGGGACAGATCTACTTCTCCTGGAGTACAAAGTCTTGCTATTAGCCACACCTGTTGACAACGACCTAGAACTCTCTGACCATCTAGGTGGGACCTTTGTTGGTAGAAGCATAATAACCTTGAAGGAACTAGAGAGTTACAACTCTCTGACTTTTGGTCAATGTGGACACAGGCTCACATTTTCAGGCTTTCCCACTCCCACCCCACTCCCCACCATCGACAGATCTTTCTATAATAGTTTGCATGTGCCTGACTGTATTTTGCCATGTTTTTGTTATCTAGTGCTGGTCGCAGCCTACCCTACCATTTAGTGACTTAAAAGAACAATTCATTTATTTACTCAGGTTTCTGTGGGATGAAGTTTGAGCATGGACTTAGCTATTGAGCTCTGTTCCTTGATGCATCATGACTTGGCTCCATTCATCTGGTAGTTGGCTTTGGATGGAATGTCCAAGAATGCTATTTTCATGTATCATACACCTACCTCAGTGCTTCCACTCAGCAGCCATTTTTGCCTAGTGGAGGCTGCTGATTTACGGTCCAGCATTCAGTGGCACAATGGCACACTTTCTGATGGTTACACAGCCAACTCAAATTCATGAGAAGTTGGAAACAGAGAAAGACTAGCAAAGAGTTAGCATTTTGTAATTCTCCTGAAGATAATATTGATTTTTTTCTTTGGCTATAAGTACCACCATTCTAAGATATAGCCTTAAAGAATAGGCAGCTGCTCCAATTGTCTCAAATCTATGAAATAAAATTTTACACTTAAATGTTTTAGAAAACACTTAAATTTATATTGCAGAGGGATTTTGCTCTTGAAAAACTGTTTATTACAAAATTACAATATCTTATACCTTTCAGTGGAAGAAAAATTTTAACAATTCTCAAATTTAAGGTAAGCAAAGGAAAAAATTTTTACAGGTATTCTGAAGTTAGGTGAAATATATGGTGGGTAACCATGTGTTAGATTTAATTATAGGTGAAATAAAGGACAAATCAAATAATTGGGTATAAATAAAGTAATGGTTTACAAAGGGCTAATCTAGACCTTTAAAGAACATTATATTTGCTTAAATTATACTATAATTGACTTCAGGAATATGATGGGCCTGGAAAATTTAGAAAACAGAATGGGTGCAAAGCTTTATCACATAGTCGTTTTTAAAATTTTGTGGGCTGGGGTTGTAGCTCAGTAGTCTATCACTTTCTTACCATGCCCAATGTTCTGACTCAATCCACAGTACTGACTGTTATGATCTGTCCTGTCAACTGGGTACCCTGTCCCCTTAAGAGACAAGCCCCCCTCCTCCCCTGTAGCCCTTCCGCCTCCTCCAGCCTGCGCTCTTTCTCTCCATCCCTCTTCTGCCCTTCTCTATTTTCTTCTCCTCCCTCCCTCTCCCCTTTCCCTTCCATTAGCTACTAAATAAATTCTATACCCAGACACTATGTGCATGGCATATCAGTCTGTTTCTCACCCCCCAAGGTGACCTGCCAAGCAAGGCCTCAGGGGACTCGCTGAGGCCTAGGGGACCTGCTGGGGCTCCAGGTGGTCTGCCACCTGCTCCTCATGGGACCACCACCCCTTGTGGGACCAGTTCCCCCCACCATATCTTTTTAAAAAAGAATATTGTTGGTCCCGTGACTCAGATCCTCTTCCCCACCCCAAAAAAGACATAGTCAGATCTGGCCTAGAAATCAGTAAAATAGATAAATTTTACTTTTAAAGTAAAGTTAATCCATGCATTAAATAATACTTTTCAATAGAAAAAGATAAATTATAGCCTGACAGAAAAAAGAATTGTGTGATATAAATCAAAAAGTGTAAAATAGCATGTCTAACTCTGATTCAGTGACTGTGTCTGAGAAGCCTAAATGTGTGCGTAGAAATAATATTGGAAAGATGCTCAGTAAAATGTTAGTGGGTATCTCTTGAGATACAAAATTATAGATTGTTTCTGTGTCTTTCTTTATACTCGTTTATTTATTTATTTATTTTTAGAGATAGAGTTCAGTTCTGTCTGATATGAAACTCACTATGTAGACCAGTCTGGCCCTAAACTCAAAACGTGATCTGCCTGCCTCTTCCTGTTGATTTCTGGGATTAAAAGTAGACACCACTATGCCCAGCCTCTTACTGTTTTTTTAATAGGCAGCATAATTATGTATAAAAATAATTATTGCCACTAAAGGATGTAAAAGAACACATAAGACTAAATTTTGTGTTTCCTGTAGAACAGTGCACTTTATGTAGGTTCTAGTGTGGTAACTTTCCTGTGTGTTCAGGTGGGAGGAAGACTCTAGTTGTTTACTCTCATGCATTTTGAGGAAGTTGGCACCCAGGATTGTATAGAGATGTGATATTGCCATAGCACCATTGTTAGTATATTACTCTGCAGCATTTTCCATATCTAGATTCTTCTGAGGTGTATTGGAATTACAAAGCAGATATTTGCTGGTTGTGGTGTGAGGCTTGTCTTTAATACCAGCCCGTGGAAGACTGAGAAAAGTTCAAGGCCAGCCTGGTCTAAGATATGTTGTCTTGTCTCAAAACAAACAAATAAAAAAAAAGCAAAATCCAAACAAAAATGTTTAATAGTTGAAATTATTTTGAGTTCACCCATTTACTATAGACCAGATTTTTAAAATTCTTATTTTTATTTTATGTGCATTAATGTTCTGTCTGTGTGATGGTGTTGGCTCTCCTAGCTGTTAAAAACAGTTGTGAGCTGCCACGTGGGTACTAGAAATTGAATCTGGGTTTTTTGGGAGAGCTGTCAGTGCAGACTCCAATTTTTTTTTAAGATCTGGTTTATGTTTCTTAATTTTGATTTTAAGTGTTTAATATAATCCATACTATGTGTTAATATCTCCTTTAAATACATAGTTGAAGGCTTTTCCTCCTTTTCATGCCCTCTTTACAGTTAGTTTTATAGAGAGGCTATTTCTCATTTTCATTTTAAGTATGTTATTGTTAGTAATTAGATGTTTTATTTTTCTGAAATGTAGTGCTAACCTGTTTTAAATGTTATGCTTTCATAGCAATGTATTTCTGTTTCAAACTAATAGGTTTAACCTTAATTTACACGATCCCTTACAAGTCTAAAATTGACATTGCAGAAACAAATTTTAGTGATTTTACTTTACCTTACCTGACATGAACCTTGTGGTTGTCCCATTGTCAGTATTAGTTGATAATATTGATTCTTATTTAAAGTGGATAATATGGGCATAACAAAAGATTAAAATTGATCCTCTTAAAGACAAAGGAGGAGTTCTTGGAAATGGGACTAAAACTAAATGGTAGTGTATTGGCTAGCATGCAAGAGACTCTAAATTCAGTTCCCAGTACCTCAAAGTGGGGAGAGGTGAGAAAGGGAAAAGAGAGGAGATAAGAAGGGGAGAGGAGGAGACAAGATGTTTAGGTAGAGTGCTATGTGTGAAGATTGTGTTTCTGAATATCCTTTCTTGGGGATGACCAGAGGTCTACCAGGGAAAGCAAATGAGTCATAACCAGAGCTAGTATTAGAAATACTGTTTTGGATTGAAGGAAAATTAAAAGACACAAACTTCTGAGGAAACTGTTGCCATAATTTTGATACAAGTTACTCTGGTCATAGGAGAGGAACAGAGCAACAAGGGATACCTAAAAGTAGACTAGATATAGTTTGGTGTAAGTGGCAGGTAAAGAGAGAGCTGCAACTGGAAGACTCTTAGCTTAGCTCTTGTTTCAGAAGCTTGGTAAGTGTCGGTGGCTCTTGTTGGGGTGGCCATTAGATAAAGAAGAGAAAGGAATTGTTGAGATGCAGTTGATGAAATGGAAGAAAAAAAATTAGTATTTTCAAGAGTTTGGGAGAGGGGTGTAAGACATATTTTTGGTTTGGTTTGGTTTTGAAAAAGATATGTAAAAAATTTGTCTTTGCAATTACTGATGGAAGGAGAATTTATAATAGAAGGAAGGATAAGTTACATTCCGATTTCCAGATTGATAGTTGAAAAGAATTGGTAATAACTAATTTTTAAAGATCAAACTCGGTAATAAAAAACATTATATGTATGTTTTGACTGCATGTATATCTATGCACCACCTATGTGCCTGGTGCCCAGGAAGGCCAGAAGAGAGCACTGGTTCTCCTAGAGCTGAGTTACAAGTGTTTGTGAACTGCTTAACATAAATACTAGGAACCAAACTCCTGTCTTGTAGAAGAGCAGCAAGCTCTACATTTGTAACCGCTGAACCATTGCTCCATCCCTAAATTTTGTTACTTTGTAACCTTAAAGGGTAAAACCAAATATCCACAATAATAACTACTTTTACAAAGTAAACATGGTTCTTGTATTTGACATGATCTATTAGGGTGTTTTTTACAGAGTAAAACAGTTCAGAGGATATACTGTTGTATGGGTTCTTCACAGTGATCATAAAATATTATTGTTAATTATAGTGTTTTCTGTAAGAATAATTGAAAATAACATTTTTTTAAATTTCAGATAGAAAATGCTGCTGAAGAACCAAGAGTCTTGTGTATAATACAAGATACTACTAACTCAAAGACAGTGAATGAACGGATCACTTTAAATTTACCAGCATCTACCCCAGTCAGAAAACTCTTTGAAGATGTGGCCAACAAAGTAGGCTATATAAATGGAACCTTTGATTTGGCATGGGGAAATGGAGTCAATACTACTGACACGGTAAACCCTCAGACCTAATGCATCTGCTTAAGCTGCACAGAATAATGTCATAGATATGATTATTGTGGTTGTTAGTGTTAATAAGTGAAGGCCTGGACATTACATTGCCATTTATATAGTTATCAAAAATGTAGTTGCTGAGCACAATGCAGAGACTGGTCCCTCCTCTCTTGTGTAGTCAGCAGTTGTCCTGGAGTTTGCGTAATACCATCAGGTCATCAGTTTTATAGTCATAAAAAGTTGACTATCATGCATATCAACAAAAGAAATTTTTCTGTATTTACTAAGATACTCATTTTAATAGTAACTTTATTAATAAGAGTACTTTTTATTTGTGTACCTATGTGTATCTCTGGGCATCTTTTTATATGTACATATGTAGTGTGTTACCATGTAAAACTCTTGATTTTAACTCTCAAGCTCAAAAGTGTTTCTAATATGTGCAGTCTCAGATGTGAACTTTTTTTTTATGTCTCAGACTCTGTCCTGTTAACTGCTCACTTCCTTTGTGATGTTTCTACTTCTTTATTTGTTGCATTGCCTCATTTCTTTTATATTGTAGCATCTCTTCAAAGGCTGAGTGATTCTTGTTTTGCTCATCTTTATATTCACGAAGCTCTACAGAGGCTGATTAAATTTGCAGTGTTCAGTTTCCATTTTCTTATGGAAGGGATGGAGCCTCCTGATGTCGGCCCAGTCTGACTGTGGGGTTGAGAGGTGACAGCATATCCCTGCATGGCTCTGATCTGCTCTGGTGACTGTAGTGCCCATACTTTGCTTTGACAGGGAGAGTTCCATTGCCCACTGCTTAGTCTGAAGAGGGAAAGGAGAGGCCAGACTGACAGAATGCCCACCTCGGTTCCCTGACCTCAGCTCTTGATCTTTGCCTAGTGTTCCTACCACCCTTATGTGTTTCCTTCAACAGTAGTCTCCTGTAGGCACTTTGAATTCTACACTTTAAGCTCTGGGTTTCCTCTAAGTTTGTTTTTCCATAAATCATAACTATTTTCTATCTATTTTTTAATTTCTCTGAATTTCTGGTATGTTCATGATACTCTTTTTTTCTGTGTTGTTGCCAGGTTTTTCTTTAAAAATTTTTATTGGCATTTCATGGAGTTTGGAGGATTATTTTGTAGACACATGATTAGGTCACCATCTGATCCAATCCTGTATTTATTTTTATTGCAGTAATAAATGAGTTAATTATGTGCAGATTATTGAAGAAGTGTTAATTTCCATCTTTCAACCCCATAACTTCTTGAGTTCTGACAGTAAAGTGGAGTAAAGTGGAAATAGATAGCATTTCCTAGTTCTATATTAGTATACACACACACACACACACACACACACTTACATTGTACAATTATTTTCTGATTTAGGACAAGAGTGTGAGACAGGGTCTCACTCTGTAGCCCAGTAGAATTTGAACTTGACTGTGAGCCTCCTGTTTCAGCCTTCCAAGTGCTGGGACTGCGGGTGTGAGCTCCCATGCCTGCTTTGGTTTGGATATTCAGTACATTGCTTATCTTGGAATTCTTATATTCATATATCAAACATTTTGTAGTTTTAGTTACATAAGCTTTTTTAAAAGTTTTTATGAAAATATTACATTACATACATTTTAGAGAAAGAGCCAGTATATACTGACAAGCTATATTGAATTTGATAAGCATTATACATAACATCAATCCCTTAGCCTTTTCTTTGTTCAGGGTTTTTGGTATGGGAGAATGTGAGCCTCTGGGATGTCCACAACATGTGTACTATTAATTGGGTTTAACAATTTTTAGTTCATGATAGATGAGTTCATTAAAAACCTGACTGAAAAGAAATTTAGACAAGTTATTACTGAAAAGATACTATTTTCATGAAAATGTGTGTGTATTTGGTGTTTAATTATCAATTAATTTTTCTTATAGTCTAACATTTTTGTGCCCATAGGCACCACTGGACCACACCAGTGACAAGTCTCTTCTTGATGCTAATTTTGAACCGGGAAAGAAGAACTTTCTGCATTTGACAGATAAAGACGGTGAACAGCCTCAGATGTTGTTGGTAAGCTATTTAGAAAGACTTAAATGTCCATAATTTTGTGCACTGGGAATGTAGTTTTCCAGAGGAAGAAGAGATGTACAATTGTGTGATACATGATTCCTTTTCCTTTTGTGTTGATTTGCTCTAGTTATATGTGAAGGTGCATCAGGGATCCAAAGCACTATTATGTTTAGTCTGTTGCCACACTGGGGCTACCGCTATACAAGACTAGGAGAGGCCCAGGTTAGAACACCCAAAAGGCCTGTATTGCTTTGCTTCAGTATAAAACTTACCAGCTCTTTTGTAATTTAGTGGAAGACCATTTCCATTCCCACTCCCTGACATACCTCCAGCCCCATCTTTTTTGAGTTGATTAATATGTCAGTTAGATACTTCCATTGATTTAGTATTCACCTCAGTTCAGACTTGTTTGAACAGGCATTCCTGTCCCCAGTCTAGTAAGCCTTATAGATTACCTCACTGACTCCCAGTTGGAAGAACTTTTTCCCAGACTTTTGACTTTTGAAGAGGTATACATAAATAAGTTACAGACACTGTACATTCAAGATACTATTTCTTTAACAAAAAACCATGGTGGGAGCCGAAGAGATGGCTCAGAGGTTAAGATCACTGTCTAAAAGTCCCAGGTTCAATTCCTACCTAGCATCCACATGGCAGCTCACAACCATGACTCCAATCCCAGGGGATCTGTACCCTTTTCTGGTCTTTTCAGGCACTGCATGCATGTGATGCCAAGACATATGCAGGTCTACTCATACACATAAAAGTAAAAAAAATAAAAATCATAAAAAAAAGCCATTATGGTTAGTAAATCTTGTTTGATGGCTACAAATTCCAGAGGTTGTAGGTTTAAAAAATTAAAGAGCCTGATCTAGATTTACCTAGCTGTTTACAGACTGAATAAACTAAGGCTCAGAGAATATGAACTTTTTCAGAGCCCTTCTCTTCACTAAAACTTGCTCAGAATATCAAAATATGATGGCCTTCTATTAGGATCCATTGTGATTAAAGACATCCCTTTGAGCAAGAGATGGTAATAAACTGTGTCTGTGCCTAAACAGCACATGAATGTGCCACTTAAGCGCCCTGAAGTTCATTTTTAATTTTGTGACATCACAGGGTTTTGATTGGCCTTGGGTGACTCTGAAATCATAATTAGCTGTTATTGTAGAGCTCTGGATTCACAGTTTTAGAGTTGTAGTTTCAGTTGCTTAAGTCACTGTTCTTGCTCAGTCTTAATTGCTTATGCTGGTTTTTGTGCCCTTTAATCCTTTTCAACATTTTACACATTAACAGGAAGTTTCTCAGTAGAGACTGTAACGAGCTCTCCATCTAAGTGAGCGATTCTTGAATGTCCCTCATCTGCTGGACTTTACTTATGACATAAAAGTGAATGAATATTTAGGTACTCACTCAGGACTTCATAGTGGTGACATATCATTTCCTCATGTGAATAAAACATTTGAAAGAGAATTTCAAAAGAAACTTTTGAAAAATTTTCAAAATTTTTTTAAAAAGGGTCAGGAGCATTGCTTGGTACTCTAAGTGAAACATCTCTCAGAGCCGTCTGCAGGAAACCCCAGGCACACACTTCTTGGGTGTCTGGTAGGATTAGTCACAGCATAATTTAACTTTTTCTCACTGTTGCTAGTCAGTAAATACTGGTTATGCTGCGTTTTAGGAGGACTCCAGTAACGTGGATGACAGCATGCATGACAGGTTTATAGGTCCACTTCCAAGAGAAGGTTCTGTGGCCTCTACCAGTGATTATGTCAGCCAGAGCTACTCCTATTCATCAATTTTGAACAAGTCAGAAACTGGTAAGACTTATTTATTGTTGTGTTCCATAAAATCATAATCTCAGCAAGTTCAGGCCTCATAGAATTTCTTCATTTCATCAGTATGAAACTAGAGCAAGATGACAGGCCAGCAGCTGCAGAGTGAGTACTGCCAGACTGTATGCTGTTCCTTCCCTCCTCTCCTTGTTATCTTTACTGTATTGTTACTACTTTTATTTATCCACAAACTAAAAGATACTGAATATTGTCAAACTGTTGCTAATTACAAATAGTATGATAGTATACATGAGTGATCCCAAAAATTCTACCAGGGAACTCTTGAGAGTTGATAAAACCTTCAGTGAAGTGACTGGATACAAGATTAACTCAAAAAAATAAAAAAATAAAAAATCAGTAGTCCTCCTATATGCAAATGACAAATGGTCTAAGAAAGAAACCAAGGAAACAACACCCTCACAGTAGCCACAAATATATAAGATGTCATGGGGTAACACTAACCAAGTCAGTGAAAGAAAGACATGTATGACAATAACTTCAAGTCTTTAAAGAAATTTGATTAAACTATCAGAAGTTGGGAAGATCTTTCATGCTCGTAGATTGGTAGGGTTGACATAGTATAAATGTCAGTCTTACCCAAAGCACTCAACAGATTCAGTGCAATCCACATCAAAATTTCAACAGTTATTTACACATCTTAAAGTAATAATACTCAATTTCATATGGAAAAAACAAAAAACCCAGGAAGGCTAAGTACAATAAAAGAACTTCCCAGGATCTCTGAGTTTGAGGCCAGCCTGGTCTATAGAGCTAGTTCCAGGACAGCTAGGGATGTTAACACCCAGAAACCCTGATGGGATTGAGGGAGGGAGGGAGAGAACTTTCAGGAGCATCACCATCCCTGATTTCAAGCTCTAATACAAAGCTATAGTAATGAAACCTGTATTAATATAAAGACAGACAGGTTTATTAATGGAATTGAATTAAAGACCCAGATATAAATCCACATACCTATGTAAACTTGATTTTTGTGTTTTTTAAATTGTTTTTATTGAGCTATATATTTTTCTCCGCTCCCATCCCTTCCTACCCTCTGCCCTTCTACACTCTACCATGATCCCCAAGTTCCCAATTTACTCAGGAAACCGTGTCTTTTTCTACTTCTCATGTAGGTTAGATCCATGTATGTCTCTCTTAGAGTTTTCCTTGTTGTCTAGGTTCTCTGGCATTGTGGGCCTTTTTTTTTTTTTTCTTTATGTCTAAAACCCACTTATGAGTGAGTACATATGATATTTGTCTTTCTGGGTCTGGCTTACCTCACTCAATAAGATATTTTCTAGATCCATCCATTTGCCCGCAAATTTCAAGCTGTTACTATATTTTGCCA
>JAQHUG010000133.1:1153132-1209005 GCA_028555095.1 Dicrostonyx torquatus
GGAGAAAAGTCAATGAAATGACTCCTAATGATATTCTGCTATACCCCTTTACCCGAGCCTAGTACAATTGTTAGCAGAGAGGCTTCATTCAGCAACAAATAGTAATAGTTGCTGAGACCCACAGCCAACTAGGCACTGTTTGGGGAATTCTGCAGAAGAGGGGAAGAAGGATTGTAGGGTCCAGAGCGGTCAAGGACACCACAGGATTAACTAAGACTCAGGGGCTTACAGAAACTGAAGCAACAATCAGGGAACCTGTATAGGTCTGACCTGTGTCCTCTACATATATGTAATGGTTGTGTAGCTTGTTATTCTTGTGGGAGTCCTAACAGTGAGACCAGGGGTACCTCTTGCTCTTTTGCCTCCTTTTAGGACCCTTTTCTTCCTACTGGGTTGCTTGCCCAGCATTGGTATGAGGGTGTGTAACTTTGTGTGACTTGTTATGCCATGTTTGCTTGTTCCCTGGGAGGCCTTCTCTTTTTTGAAGAGGGAAACTGGGGAGGAGTAGATCTGGGGAAGAGAGGAAGGGAGAGACTAGGAGCAGAGGAGGGAGGGGAAACAATGGTTGTAATGTAATACATGAAAGAATAATAGATTTTAAAAAATGTTTTAATTCACTCAAAAAACAAAACACAGTAATTTCCAACTAAGCACTGTTGCCCTCTCCTATGCATTTTCTTTTTTTTTTTTCTCTTTCTCTTTTCTTTTTTTCTTTTGGTAGTGTTTTTGCTTAAGTGCTGATTTGTCTGTATTTGTGTTTTCTCTTTAAAGGTTATGTGGGATTAGTAAACCAGGCGATGACATGCTATCTAAATAGCCTTTTGCAAACACTTTTTATGACTCCTGAATTTAGGAATGCATTATATAAGTGAGTATTTGAAAAAAAATGTTCTAATAATAAAAGTATAGTTTTTAAATAATGAAATCGAATTTTCCTTCTTAGACTTACTTGTGACATTTGGGGTATTTCTTACTTTATAAGCTGACTTCTTGAATAGTATATTAAAAAAAAAAGCCTTTGAAATACTGACATGGGAGACATGGAGAGGGAGAATCAGAAATGACTGGATAGAAAAGAATCAAATTGAGGAATGTCCCCATTCATAGTTTTACTGCTTTTATAGGGAAAGCCATATCTGATTTTGAGAATCCAGATATGTAACCTGTATATTCTTTTTCTCCCCCCTTTTCAATATAAGAAATCAGTATTTTTTTTTTAAACTGCTCTCTAGCTAAAATACAGCATAGCTTGTTTGTTTAAATATGTATGCATGTTTCTAAGACTACATCAGATACTTTAAAGTGCTTTATGGAAGCATTTACCATGTCTAGTAAACTCCAAACTCAGCCATTAATTTTTATGTATATTTTATATTAATTTTTATAATACAGTTCATATGCTTTTCTTTTAGTGTACTTAAAGTATGTGTTAGTTTTTTAGTATTTTTTTGTTTTTGTTTTTTGGATTTTTTTTTTTTGAGACAGGGTCTTACTATGTTGCTCTGGCTGTGCTGGAACTCACTATGTAGACCAGGATGGCTTCGAACTCACAGAATCCACCTGAGTCTGCCTCCCAAGTGCTGGGATTAAAGGCGCGTGCCAACCTGCCCAACAACCTAGATTCTTAAAGTATGAGTAAACTGATTGTTTTTCTTTCTTCTGTTGCTTTTGAGTGGCAGCTTTGAAATGATATAAGTATGTATTTCAATTCTTTATAAAGTTATAATATTATTGGGTTGTATTGCTAACTCATGGTCTCTCCGCTACACTCATTTATAGTCTTGTTTTCCGAATTTGCTTGTGGAATCAGAAATGTTTTTATTTTTTATTATTTGTTGCCTGGTAATAATTATATTTTAGGCTCTTGTACAGACAGAGAAAGAGTTAAACTAAGATCTTTTTTAAAGTAATTTGCAGATCTGTCTATAATAACCATCTGTATGTTGTAAAATAATTAAGCAATATTTAGGGTCAGTTAAATGCCACAAGAGCAGAAAGATATTAATGAAACATGGAGAAATGAATGGTTTAGTGAAATGGATAGGGCTTTTGAAATAGGTCATGAAGTAGGTATGTTTTGGCTGGGTTGACAAGAAAGAGGACATTGTATACATTGAAACTTTTTGAAGTCATAGTGAATAGTTATTGCTCCCTAAATGTGTCAGGACTCTTGGGAGCACTTTTATATACCCATCCAGTTCTCACAATGGCTGTGAATTATGTACTTTTGTTACCCCATTTTGTAAAAGTAGTTTCTAAAGAAACAAATACTGCTGAGGCCACACTTTAATGCCAGGATCCAGTCTCTGTTGCTCCTGTGCTGTAGCTGATGGCAGTGAATGGAGTGGGTTGCAGAGGCCCCTAGATGAGCAGAACTGTCAGCACACTGGAAGGCGAGGTTAACGATGGACTAGAGCCTGCCGAGAAGGTTTAAGTAGTCCAAGATGATTGCCTTTTGCAGCACATTTTGCGTGTGGGTATGTATCCCAGGCCCTTGTTTAACCATGGATTCTGATACTCTGGAGGTGGCCTGCAAATTTATAGCTCTGTAGAAAAAAAGAGTACCTCAGGACTGTTGAGGTAGCAAGCATTCCTTGGACAATGACTGCATACCATGAGTTCTGTTAGACACAGAGTTCACAGTGTTAATAGGACAAGTCCCTCCTTCAGAGCTTCCATCGAGAACCTGTAAAAATAAATTCATTTTACAAGCCTAGTATGTCAGGAAAGAAATGAAGCAAAGTAGAGAGAGAAACTTCAGAAGAAAGGGTTGAGCTGGGTTACAGTTTTAGACAGTGAGGAAAGGGAAACAGCCACAAGAGCAGCTTTCATGGTAGCCCAAGAGCTACAGAAACCTTTGGGAGCCAATGAAATTCACTGTGAATAGGGATGAAGGCTAAGGCACAGGTTCAAAGAGAATTCAAAGAACCTGGATTCTTTGAGATTGAAACTATAGATGGAAGTTCAGAGCAGGTGGCTGAATGAAGCCTGGCAGCACTGATGTCTGAGTACAGATAGACCTAGGAGGCCTGCACTGGACTGCATGGATGAAGTTGCATATTCATCTCTTGTGTAGTGGCCGACATAGGCTTAATTGTTAACTTGGAGGCTTGTGATACATTATATGACTTCTTAGGGAAGCTTATGTAGTGCATTTGAAAGTGACGTGAAAGAGATCCTTGGGAGGTTCTGTCATTAAACCAAGCCTGGATGCATGAGGTCAGAATGGTGATCATGGGTAGCAGAGGTACTTCTGAATGAAAATTATGATGACATACTGGCAGCTTTTTTATATTAATGAAAGAGAGGGAAGAATTGAATGCATCAACAAAGTGTCTAACTAAATTGCAAAATTGCAAATCCCAAGAGATTTACAACCTCTTAAGTTTGTAATAGAATTTGAGATCCTGTAATGACAATTCTAAGAGCCTTTCATGAAGATAACTAACAGGAAAGCTGGTGACTGAGTATAGAGGAGAGAGAGGGCTAAAACATATGTGATCTCAGAGATTGGGTAGAGAAGAAAGTAGATTAGAGGCTGGAGGACTTGCCCATGGGTAAAAGGGCCAGGGCCACAGACGTTCAACCTAAAATACTTCAATCCTAAAATACGAAAAAGTATTGAACACTTAAAAGAAGCATATAATCAAAACCATTTGTAAACTGCAGCATAGGAAAGGTAATAGTCAAGCCTCCTTTTGAAACTCAAAAGGAAGTTGAGAACAGTGAAGTAATCTTTACATTGCTAGTTTCAGACAGGACATCATCAATAGTGTTCTGAATGTTTGGAGCTTGGCATTTTGTTCTATTAAGTACAGCATCCCTTAAGAGCTTGTGAGTGTGTTAGCTAACTGTGGTTACCCATCTTTTCTCTGCCATGTGATCCTAAGTTTTTCATATGGGGAATTCACTTGCTGAGGCAGTCTCTATAGCTAGGGCTAGATGATCACTTATAAATATGTGAGAATAAAAATCTACTGGGATTATTTAATTTACTTAATAGCTTTTAAAAATGTTTTATGGTTGAATATTTGAAATATTTAGAAATGAGGAAATAGTATCATGAGTCATCTGCTCTCATTACCTATCTGTGAATGGCACTAATTGGTAATCTAGTCTTTCTATATCAGCAGTTTCAACCTGTGAGTTGTGACCCCTTTGAGTGCCAAGTAACCTTTTCACAGGGGTTGAATATTTGAAATCCTGCATATCAGATATTTATGATTCACAACAGTAGCAAAATTACATTTATGTAATAGGAACAAAAGTAATTTTATGGTTGGGGGTCACCACACATGAAGAACTAACTGTATTAAAGGGTTGCTGCATCAGGAAGGTTGAGAACTGATGGTCTCTAAACTTCCATCCCAGTGACTTGGTAGGCATAGCTCCATTTCATTTGTGATATAATGGCTCAGTGTTAGAGGTCCTGTGATGGCCACATACCTTTGTTTGTTTTTTTGTTTTTGTTTTTGTTTTTTGAGACAGAGTTTCTCTGTAACTTGGAGCCTGTCCTGGAACTAGCTCTTGTAGACCAGGCTGGCCTCAAACTCACAGAGATCCACCTGCCTCTGTCTCCCATGTGCTGGGATTAAAGGCGTGTGCCACCACTGCCCAGCAACCACATAACTTTTTAAACCATTTGTTTAATCAGATACAATCAAGACTCATAGTTGATCTTATGATCAATATGTTTCTTAATTGATTTTAATCTGCTTTAGCTCCATCTGTTCTCCTTTGTAATTCTCTGAAAATATATATATTGAAAGCTGGTGTTATTTGTCTTACGTTTTTTCTAGTTTGGGTTTTAATGTTTTGTTCTTGAATACTCTGCATTTTTTTGTGAATTACTTATTAGGACAAAGTTTGGTCAGATTCAGATTTGACTCTTACATGTAAGTAAGCTTTGCCTTTCATTCTCCAGACTAGTGCCACCCTGTGCTTTTTGTTTCGTTTTAAGTTTGTAAATTAGAGAAAACTGATTTATTTAATAGTTTTAGTTAATATCCAAACTTTGTGTTTTACCTAGAATTAAGATCTTATATGATGATTTTGGTATTAATTTTGTTTTAAAGCATGGAATCATTTTATATAATTAGCATGATCTCATCCTCCTAGGTGGGAATTTGAAGAATCTGAAGAAGATCCCGTGACAAGCATCCCGTACCAACTACAAAGGCTTTTTGTTTTGTTACAAACCAGCAAAAAGAGAGCGATTGAGACCACAGATGTTACAAGGAGCTTTGGATGGGATAGCAGTGAGGGTAATAACTCTCTTAATGATAACAACTTCTAGTGTTCAGAGACTTCTGGACCATAGCATCACATATCTACAACACGTCAACAATTTAGTGATCTTTACTTGAAACATACTGAGTTTTGCTTGAATGTTAAAGTAATTCATTTTTAGTTATTAAGCTCTGAGAGATAAATTTTAACCAGTTAAGGTTCTTGTACAGTTAAGTTTAGTATGTTCTAATTTTTTGTTTGGTTGGTTGGTTGGTTTTGAGACAAGGTAACTTTGTGCAACAGCCCTGGCTGTCCTTGAATTCTCTTTGTAGACCAGGCTAGCCTCGAAGTCACCGAGATCTGCCTGCCTCTGCCTCCTAGTTGCTGAGATTAATGGTGTACACCATCTCTTCCTGGTTTGGTATTTTCTGTTTCTTTTCTTACAAGATAGGATTTTGCTGTAGCTTTGGAGCCTGTCCTGGAACTCACTCTGTAGACCAGACTGGCCTTGAGCTTACATAGATCTGCCTGCGTCTACCTCCTGAGTGGTGGCATTAACGGCGTGAGCCACCACCACTTGGCTGTATTTTCTATTTTTAGTGAGCTTAAAATAAAAAATGGTACAGGGGTTTTTTTTCCTCTTTTTTTTTTTTCAACATGATAAAGATACTGCAAAAAATACTAAAAGGGGCAGGTTTTTTTTTACTTTGTCACTTTAAAAATACTTCTTTTATTTTTTGATATTATAATATAATTTCATCATTTTTCTCTTCTCTTTTCTCCCTCTAAGCCCTCTCTTATACCTCTCTATGCTCTCTTTAAAATTTTTTGACCTCTTTTCTCATTAATTGATGTTACAACGTGTTGTAGATATATCCATTAGGACTGGGCTCCATAGTTCTGCATTTTGATTGGTTGTGGTTTTCTGTCTGATGCAGAGAGAAGTGTCATTAATGTGGGGTGTCTAACATATTTCTTTACAATGAAAACTGACAATTATTCCAGTACCGGAAAGCTACTTACACAACACTGGTTTGATTGTTTCTGTTCCTTCATGGCTGTAATATGTCTTCCTATGTTCTTAAGAAGCTTTCAGTTGTTTAAAGTAGACCTGTTTATGTTCCTATTTATGTTGAAACAGTAATGCAATGTTTCATTATGTTGTTTGATACTATTTTTAATTAAATTTTGTATTAAAATAGCTTGGCAACAGCATGATGTACAAGAACTATGCCGCGTTATGTTTGATGCTTTGGAACAGAAATGGAAGCAAACAGAACAGGTAACTTCTCTCTCAAGCTGAGGGGACTATGTTAAGAAGTCAGTTGATATCTTAAAATGACTTTTATTCTGTTGGAATTTTTTAAGACCTGGACATCAGTCCACTACATCTGGAATTGGAATTACTAGACTCCCATCTGCTGTTGAGTCCTAATCATCTTCTTTAAACTACCCCAGAACTCAGCTTCCTCATTGTCCTAGTAGGAGGGTTTCTATTGCTAAGGTGAAACACCATGACTGAAAGCAACTAGGGGAGAAAAGCATTGTTTTGCCTTAAATTTCCACATCATAATCCATCACTGAAGGAAGTCAGGACAAGAACTGAAACAGGGCAGGAACCTGGAGGCAAGAGCTGATACAGAGGCCATGGAGTGGTGCTACTACTGACTTGCTTCCCATGGCTTGCTCAGCCTGCTTTATTATAGAACCCAGGATCACCAGACCAGGGGTGGCACCACCCACAATGAGCAAACCCCCTCATGTCAGTCACTAATTAAGAAAATGCCCTACTTCTTATGGAGGCATTTTCTCAATTGCATCACTCTCCTGTCTGATTACTCACTTGTGTCAAGTTGACAAAAAATTAGCCAGCACATTCATCATCAAAATAAGAAAATTGGTCTATATGCACATGAAGGTCTTTTTTCACTCGACACATCTGCTGTTTTGGGGGGATAATTTCGAGTATTGTTTTCATTTTTTTAAAAAATAAGTACCACATTATAAAGTGTCTTCATTTTACCACATTATAAAGCATTATGAAGTGCTTTATCTTCATTTGCCCAGTCAAGTGTAATCATGAACTTTGACAAAATGTCCTTATTTATATGACTTAACTCACCGAGTGATTTGACTCTATGGGATTGAGTGTGGATGAGAGTATATAGACTACAGAGTATCCCAGGGATGCAAGAAAAAGAGCTCCTAAGGACCTGACATCTGATTGGAATGATGCGGTTGCTTGAAAGAGAATCTTTTAAACGGGGTGGGAATCCTTTCGTACATTATGAAATCAGGTTTAAGGAGTCTATACCTCAACTTTCAAAAGATGAATAGAAGAATATAATAGGATTTAAAAATAGGAATAACAACTGTTTTGTAACTATATTTAGTTACATAAATTATTTCTTTGTAAAAATTTTTTACCAATTCTTTTAGGACACTGGTTTTAAATGATTTTGAAAAGTCTTATAGATGCAGATATCAGAATATCTGCCTGAATGGGGCAGGAAAATGAAGATAGGTCTATCAAGTCAATTGTATTAGAGTAGGCATTAGTGGATCTAGTTTGAAGGTGTGTAGATCCACCTTGCACATTTTAGCAGATGTGAATTTATGAGGAAGGAAACTGTTAGTATGTTTTCTCTTAGACTTGTTTTTTATTTGAGAGATGATGAAAATCATTTAAACACCTGGTGATTTCTCTGCATAATTCTATGGGAATTGAGTGATGGTATTAGGGGCTGTTTCTTCTTCATAGGTCACAAGTTACCCTTCCTCCTTGTTCAGATCTCTCTCTCTCTCTCTGTGAGTCAGCTCTTCATTAAGATCAGCTGGGACATTTTTACTGACTTCCTAAAAGTTAGTACAAGAATCTTGAGGCAAGACAGTCATATAAAGGGGCATTACTTAGGGAAATATATGCGTACTCTGAGGCAGAAGAGTCCCAATTGGTTATTTGGGAAATAGGTGAGAGAGTTGCATTCTGAGAGAGATGATGATATTTTGAGGAAATTAATTTTAAGATATTGTTCAAATTCTTATCTTAAATTTTTTGCATTGTTTTGTTTATTATTAATATTTAATTTTTTATTTGCCCAAGTTAGTAGAATTTTGTAAATAAGAATATACGTGAGACTGGTGATGTTTGGGTAAATTAGTCAAAGAATAACAGCTCTTTAGCTTTGTAACCACACACCTGAAATGTGGCTTAGGACACCTTCAGTCTAAGGAAAAGAGAACATAGAGTGTGTTAATAACTGATGTCGTCACCATCTATTTTACTACTTGAGAGTTCTATTGGTTTGGGTTATTGAAATAGTTAATTGTATGCATTCTGTTTTAAATTAATGATAATCTAATTTTATTTCTTATCAGGTGATTTTTTTTCAAGTGTCAATTTTGTCCCTTAAAATTTTAGATATATCTTAATTGGCTTTCTAAAATTTTAATACTAAAAATCATTATCATCTTTTGTCTTTTCTTAAAAGCATTGATTACATTAGGTATTAACTTAAAGTGGCTTATATTTTTTAAAATATGAATGTTATTTTTAGGCTGATCTTATAAATGAGCTGTATCAAGGCAAGCTGAAAGACTACGTGAGGTGTCTGGAATGCGGTTATGAGGGCTGGAGAATTGACACGTATCTTGATATTCCGCTGGTCATCCGACCTTATGGGTCCAGCCAAGCGTTTGCTAGTGTGGTATGTACCTTCTGCTGACTGTGGTATTTTTATAGAGTACACAATAGCAAAGCAGTGTGACCTCTTGTCTGGTGATAGCATCCTAAGATATACCTTCATGGGTTGTTAGTCATTCCTGTACTTTGCACAGCAAAATCTAGTGAATCCTGATGCCACACGTAGAAGAGGAAATATGAACAGAAGAAATGTAGGTGTCTTCTTTATAAGTGTTTGAATTATTTTGCCTTTATTATTTTTTCACCCTTTTTTTTAACCTCTGTTTTATAAATGATATTTTAGCCTCTTGGGGTGGGGGGCATAGAAAAGTCATTTGTTCTATACATTTTTTTTAACTTTGGAAAATAACCTCTAGGACTTACAATAAAGGCCTGTTTACTTTTTGTTTATTAAGAATCAGGCCTATTCTGAGTACTTAATTGCAAAGTACATTGATATGAGACTATAATCTCAGCACTCACCAGGCTGAGGCAAGATGATCATAAGTGTGTATGTGTGACTAATCAACCGGGACACATAGAATACTGTCCATGACCCTCTATGTCCCTTGAAATAGCACAAGCATTGTACAACTTGAAAGTCAGAAAGATAATGTCCTATTTTCATATGCTAGTGTCTAATTGGGAGCTTCTCTAAAGTTTTCCCATCTGTCTCTTCTTGGTATCTATATTTTCATCACTGTATTGTCTTACTCATTTTTATTGAGATAGATATGTGTGTATATTTGCTTAGACAAAAGAAACTCAGGGAAAGAGTTGTTGCTGCTCAAAATTAGTGATCAAAAGCATTTATTCAACATGTTTATATGCTAGGGGAGCCTGTAGAAATAACTAGAACATCTTTAGTTATTAGTAGGTTAGATTTTGAGACTAGGTCTCATGTAGGCCAGGCTGACTTTGAACTCACTGTATAACCAGAGATGACCCAGATTTTAATTTTTGAGGCAGTCTCTTGGTAAACCTGAATCTTACTGATTTGGCTAAGCAACATTCTTAGCCCAGAGTCATCCTGTTTCTCCTTCTTCAGAGATGGGATACAAGTATGTGCCACTACAGACAGCACTTACCTGGGTACTAGAGACCTAAATCAGGCTCTCATGCTTACCCAACAAGCACTATGTTGACAAAGCTGTCACTCAATTTAAAAATAGCTTTAACAAAACAGAATTTTGTAAATTATGGCTCAAGGCTATTAGCAAAAGCTGATGTTTTTTAAAACTGTTTCATCTTTATCTTCTCAAATAGCACCACTAATAGTATGGTTTCGTTTTTGATCCTTATAGGTTAATGGAGTCTTTCCAGTTACTTTTCTAAGATTTATCTTACTAGTATTTATTAGTATTTATGTATCTCCAACCATGTGTGCAGGTACCCAAGGAAGCTAGAATAATTGGATGCCCCGGAGCTGCAGTTAAAGACTGTGGCCTGCCCATCATGGGTGCTGGGAACTGAACTTGGGTCCTCTGCAACAGCAATATGTGCTCTTTACCTATGTGCCATCTCTTCAGCCCGAGGTCCTTTATCTTTTATATTGCGCTAGGAGATAATGAATAAGAAGTTTTGAAGTCAATCTCAATGGGAATCAAAACAACTATCCAGGTTAAAGACCCTTTTCTGTGTCTGGGTGGCAACTGCAGACTGAGCCTTTCTTCCTCCCAGAAGTCTCCTAGTCTGGTCGCCCCACCTGTACTTCCTCCCTGGCTTCTGGCTAATCAGCGTTTTGTTAAACCAATACGAGTAAGAAATCTTTACAGGGAACAAGACCATTGTCCCATAGCACCTCCCCTTTTTTCTTTCAAAACAAGAAATCTGAATCTAATCGCCTTTGTTTAGTTTTTTTTCCCGACTATTATCAATAACAACTTGTAACCAATACTCTAAACAAAAACAAGCATTCATAATCCTTTTTTTTTTAGGAATATAGGTATAGTTTTCTAGGCTACTTCCTGCTGATTTGGGGTGCTGATAATCTTATGGGGACCTAAAGAAAATTTAGGATTATGGTCAAGCACTGACTGGAGTATTCTGTAAGCCTGGATCATCTCAGCCAGCTGTCTTGAGGCTGTTCTGTATGTAGAACTCAGAAGAGACTCCAGCAGAGGTGCTCTAAAATGTTGGGTCATCTGGGCCATCTGTTCTCATTGGAGATTTTTCAGGGGTCTTCCTTGATCAAACCTTTTTTTTTTTTTTTTTTTTTAGCCCAGAATGAATCCACAGACTCTCATTTCCTATGGAAACAAAAACAAAACCTCTTCTCCAAAGACTTATCTTTTGCCAGTTGATAAGTAAAACAACTATACAGAAATAGCAAAAATAATAGAATAATCAAATACTACCATCATTTGATAGAAATCTGACATCAAATAAATGCCCCATCCACCTGCAGAGTGCACATTTAAATATTCATAAAATATAGTCCTGATAGGCCAAAACTTGGGCTGTAAACATACTCTTAAAATTTTTAAATCACATTATATGATTTCCAACCACTGTGAAGTTGGCATAAATACCAGTAGCATAAAGAAAACAGCAAATAGCCAAATACTTGAAATCCCATGTGAAAGAGATGACCAGAGAGTAAAAACTAAAAGAATATTTGCATATCATGTACCTGACAAAGGAATATCTAGAACAAATGAAGAATCTGTAAGTCATCAGTTTTGGTATTTTGGTGGGTTTTTTTTTTTTTAAGTTTCACAATTCACTTAGAAAATTAGCAAAAGATATCATCAACATTTCATCAGAGTGGACATTCAGGAAAGAACAAACAACAACAAAATCAGTAAGCATCTCAGTAATTATAGATCAAGTAGAAAATCTCAATAGGAATTTTAAGAACTTTTGTAGTTGAATGAAAATGAAATTATAACATCAAATTTGAAACACAGATGACACAATTTTGAAAAGAAAACTTAAAACATCGGATGATTCATTTAAAGGTAAAAGTGTCAAGTCAGTAATTTTAAGGATTCACCTATCCTGGATAAAGGAAAGCAAAAGAAACTCAGTAAAAGCAGTTATGTGATAATAATACTTTCTAAAAAGAGTAGAGATCAGTGAAGAAAGTAGGGGACTAGAGGTAATCAGTAAAGCATTTTCTTCTTTCAAAACAGTAGGTTTTCAAACCCTTACAGCAAGACTAACAGAAAAAGAAATGATGAAAACTGTGAACACTGGGATAAAAAAGATGTCACTCACAGGCTACTTAAGCACAACTGCAACCAAGTACAAATTAGATGACTTCAATAGTCCTGTGACTACTGAGCTACTTAACTTCGTAATTGACAAATTTTGAAAAAAAAAAAAGATTTTCAAGTTTGAATTGTTTCAGTGGCACTTATACTAAAAATTTTAAGAACAAAATACGAGTTCAACATGATCTCTTAACAAAAAAAAAAAAAAAAGGAAGAAGAATCTTTCCAAGATTCCTTCCATATCTAGATTGTCTAAGCAAGGATGCTTGTTCTCAGCACTTTGTCAGTGTGGCTAACTCAGATAAATAGGAGGAGCATGGACTAAGCTGACCTCATGTTTTTAATATACATAATTGTATAGAAGATCCTAAAGTGAATTTAAAACAAGCAGATAACAAAGCAAACTAAAATGAGTTTACAAGGCTATAAGATAAGCTTTCAAAAGTCATTGTAATTTAGGGTACTAGCAATGAATATTTGAAAATGAGGTGAAAATAATAGTATTCCTTTCAGTCCTGAAAAAAATAAAGTTCAAGTGTAAATGAAAAACAATAACAAAAAAAATCTACATATATTGAACTCCTTTAACTGAACACCAGAAAAATCTCTGGAAAAGGTGTTTAAATGAAGAAATCTTCATTGATTGAAGATTCAGCACAGTAAAGATATCAGTTCTTCTAAAATTACATGGTTGTAATACAGTTCTTATGAAAACCACCAAGACTTTTAATAGCATATTTTAATAGGAACTATAATAACTAACATAATTTCTTTTAAAAAGAGAAAAGTGGAAAGAAAAGGTCTACCCAAATTAAAATGAATGCTACTTAGCAATAAAAAGCCTTTTCATATTCTTGCAATTATTGGGGTGCTGTAGTATTGGCAAAGGCGTAATTGAACAGAAAACCCAGAAATAGATCCATACACATTTGCCCAACTGAGTTTTTGACAGACAGGGAAATAATTCAGGAAAGGTAGGATGAAATACTAACTACCATTAACATCCATCTCACACAGATGACCCTTGCTAGTCATGTAAGTGTGAGGGCCTGATTTTTGATCCCCAGAGTTCACATAGAAATTGAGCATTTTGACACACATGATTACTTAAAGTGCTGGAGAGATGTAGGAAGGAAGATACCCAAGGTTTGATAGTGTTTGTTGGAGCCTGCTTATTTGTTTCCCGGATGTTCAGACTCTTGAAATAATCACATGAAACTATATTAATTAAATCACTACTTTGCCAATCACTTCAGTGTATTGCTAGCTAGCTCTTACATCTAGAATTAACCCATTAGTTTATATTTTACCACAAGGCTTGTGGCCTACTGGCAAGGTCCAACAGACAGCTCCCTTCTTTCCCCTATGGCGGCTCTTGACTCCGCCTTATTTCTACCAGCGTTCAGTTTAGTTTTCCCTGCCTAGCTCCACTCTGCCAAGCCATTGGCCAAAAGCAGCTTCTTTATTCGTTAACTAGTAAAAGCAACACATATACAGGAGGACTTGCCACACCATACTAGGTTTGCTAGAAACTCAAGATTTTCTAGAAAGAACCCTGAGGTTTTCTAGGAAGATATCTGAGGTTTACTAAGAAGATATCCAAAGTTTGCTAGGAAGATACCTGAGGTTTGCTAGCTGACCAGTCTTAGCATGTTTGGTAAGAGACCCTGTCTCTAAAAATAAGGTGAAAAACAATTGAGGAAGACATGTAACATTGACCTCTGACTTCAGTATGCAGACACATACCTATGCACATGGTGACACATACACACAAAATAATTATGGCATTTAAAGCTGCTGACAATGCAGAAAAATTGGGTTATGTTACTGATATAAATGTAAACATTACAGGTTATCTTTATGAAACTGAATGTGTAATTGACACAAGTCCCAGTAATTGTATTCTGGACCCTTTATCAAAAGAAATGAATTCATGCTCATATAAAAATGTGTACATTAATATTGATTGCATTTTTAATATTCATAAACTGAAGTAAGCTGAGATTTGCTTTAACAAGTAATGAACAAATTGCAGTGTGTATAAGCTATGGATACTGATTAAGCAGTGAAAGGATCAGATGGTTAATACAATCACTAATTTGAATCAATGGGCAGGAAATGATGTTGTATGGAAGAAAGCTAGTTGCAAAAGTTGACATACTATCTGATTTCATGTACTTAAACTTGGTCATGTAAATGTTTTTATGACTACATTTTAGAACTGCACCACAGATGGTAAATATGCATAGAACTTAATACACACATGGGACAAATAGTGAAACTGGGACTGTCTGAGTGGGAAATGCAGATCATATTAGTGTCCTTTTTTCTGTTATGATGTTCTGTAGTTTACAAAACATCACCTTTAGGAAACAGGGCAACTTATACAGAATATCTTTGTGTAATATTCATTCTTGCAACTATGTGCAAATTTATAATTTTAGAAATGAAAATTAAAAAGAAGAATGAATGGCTTAGGTTAAGGTATCTAAAGTTTTTTCCCTAACTCAGAGCAAAGTCTTTCAGGAAGATGGTTGAATATAACCATCTATAAAGAAGCATGTTGCTTTGCTCATGTGTGTCACCAGCAAAAATTGCTTACTGCATCAATCATGTAAGAGATAGTGTTCAGGGCTTTGTTCCAGTTTTTATTATTTGTTCTGTCTAGAAAATAGTCATTTCAATACTGGTTCCCCTATTCTAAATAAAGCAAATGTTAAATAGTAAAGGAAAAAATAGATCTGTGGAGAATACAGTTAGGCTGTTAGAGGATTCGGGTACTACTGTATTTCTTCTGGTTGTAGTTGTGCCTAGATTATGTGCATTGCTCTAACCATGTTAGCCTGTCATTTACATGACCTTTCTATAGCTGATTTAATTTTATGATTACTTTGTTGACACACCATTACAAAGCTCATGATACATTAATTCATCGTTATCCAGTTTCTGGAATATCTCCACATATCCTTCCCTAAAGCCCAAACACTGGATGTAATGGAACTAAAATCCGTGTAACACAGCATCTGCATTGCTAGGAGATGGAGGGTAATACACTTTTTATAAGTAGCAAAGTGGACATGAAGTTTAAACAGACTTTCCATTGCTGCTGCTAGCCTATGTGTCTGAAGCATATACGTGGGATATGTAAGAAACCAAAATATAAAGAGGAGAAGCACACTCAGGAGTACCAATGCCCAGTGAGTGAACATAGACTGGAGCCTGATAATCTATGGTGCTAGCTGTAGGGAAGAAGTTTTATAGTGCTCAAGATTAGGAATAGCAGTCTTGGAAGTGAATAAAAAAGACTGGTGCTTCAGGATCAACAGGGAGAAGTAAACAAAAAAGAAGAAGAAGAAGAAGCTGCCTACAAAAATGAAAGGAGACCATACTCTCCCTTGCATGTATCCAAGAAACCGATCTTTACAAAACTGATAAGGAAGGTGTGCTCAAACTAAACAATGCTGTACCCAAAGGAGCAGGAGGATCAGATTTCAGATTTTCTTGTCATAAAGACATCAGTATTTTATAGCGTCTGTTCCCTTTCCTTCCCTCTTGTTTAATGTTGATCAGCTCAGGCTGCCTGATGCTCTCTATCGAGAATTATTCCACATGCTACCCAGTACAAGCTGAGGGAAGAAATGCCAGGAGGAGCAAACCATACAGTTCTTAAACCAGCAACAGAGAGCCTAGGACCTCCACTGTCAGCAAAACTGAATTCATTAAATTTACAAAGTAAAGAATCAGAAATGAAGACTAGATTGAAATGGTCAAGAAAAGGTGAAATTCTTTGGGCAATCAAACAAAAATGAGAGATAAAGATGTGAAAAAGATTGTTGGCGAAGCAATTAGAACTGTGGGAAGGTATTCCAGTATTAGAATGTGAAGAAAAACATGCCCCAAACTGACAACTAAATTACAAGCCAGGAAAACGTTCAGGGAATAAGAACAAGGGCGAGTCTCCCTTTGAAGTATTTCATGTAAATCAGAAAGGTATTTTAACGAAATTTGAAACTTCAGAAGGATAAAGTTGTGCTGTTCTCATTCCTCCAAAAAATAGATGGTGGTGGCAGAGTAACAATCTCAAGAAACTTAAACAATGGTACAAGCCAATGTTTTATATCCAAGCCAAGATTCTCTTCAGTTATGGCAGCAGTGAAAAGGCAAGGTTGAACAGTCGGGTTCATTGGATACCCTGTTGATGAACAGAGTCTAATCCAACCACAAGACAAGATAAAATGAAGTGGGAGCGTGGGGTGAACAGGAGCATGGTGTGTTACTTGTGTTAGAATACAGAGAATATCCACTTAACAACTAAGGAAAGAGAGGGCCAGCTATTGTGATAGGGAATAACAGCTAAAGGGGAAGTAATAAACACATGGCATCTGTATAGTAATCAAGATAAAACTGAGCATGTCAGTCATGCCAAACATGGATTCTGATAGGCATGTGTTACCTGTTGAAGACTTGTAAGATAGTCAAGAGACTGCTAATAAATGCTCAAACCAGAGTTAGTAGGTTGATAAGGCCTGAGATTTTAGCATGTTCTGCATAAATCTTCCTACAGATTGCTTGTGAACTTCAAGGGAAAGATACAAACTCTGTAGTGGACAAATGGACAACATCTTGACTAAGCAGTTAAGAATTGCACAAAGCCTATTGTGACCAGGATGCCCTTAGAAGGTCTCACCATTACTTACTTAGTAATCTAGCACGTGATGTGGGAAGTGATTCTGAGTGTAGAGAACACCAGACAGGCCAGGCTACAGAAAGTGCCATTAGATAGCTAGTGTCTGAGAGAAGGCTCTGTGGGTTAAAGATATCCTGTGAACATGAACTGCCAAAAGTACTCGAACTCACAGAGATCCGCCTGCCTCTGCCTCCCGAGTGCTGGGATTAAAGGCATGTGCCACCACTGCCCGACGGTAGCTATACTTTTTATGTACAGAATCCCCACTCAAGATTTAAGATGTAAAATATGCTGTGTGAACTTAAACTTATGGTTTGGTAAAAGTACATACTATTAGAGATAAGGAAAACTTTTTTTTTAAAAAAAAAACAAAACTGAATTTAAATTTATTTTATAAAAACATCTGTTGAAACAGATGTGTTAGAGCATGCCTTTAATCCCAGCATTTAAGCTTCAGAGGCCAGCCCGGGCTATACTTAAGTTCCCAAATGGCCAGAGCTACATAATAAATAGATTCTGTCGTAAAAAAGAGCAAAAACAACTCTGCTATGAACTGTCAGAGACCAAGACACAGTTTAATAAATTTAATTCTTCAAGTTTGTTTAGTGTTGCTCCCTCTTATTTTATTTGCTTTTTGTTTGTTTATTTTTTGAGGCAGGGTTTCTCTGTGTAGCTTTGACTGTCCTGAAACTAGCTCTGTAGACAAGGCTGACCTCAAACTCACAGAGATCCACCTGCCTCTGTCTCCTGAGTGCTGGGATTAAAGATGTACAACACCACCAGGCCCCTTATTTTATTTTTTTAAACATAATTTTTTATTGATTCTTTGGAAATTTCACATCATGCACCTGATCCAACTCATTTCCCAGTCCCACCCAAAAGAAAGTTTAAAGAATTTTAGTTCAAAACAAAGCAAACAAAATGACCACTTTGCTCCATCTTTCCCACCTCTCCAACACCTCTTCATTCATTTTAGTGGCAGTGGGAGCTGTGGTGTGTCAGGCAGTATACCCTTTTGTCCACTCAGCTTTACTTGGAAATGTTTATTGTATAATGTATTGATAGTCAGGTTCGGGACCTCTGACTTCTAGTACACCATCAATACTTGACCCTCACCGAGACTCCTCTCAGATATCCTGCTGGTGCCCCAAGTTATAAAGATCCTGCAGCTATGGTTCCATAGGGCCAGTCCCTTCATGCGCTCCTGAAGGTCATAGATGGGGTAGATGTTGGGGTATATCAACTCAAAGCCCTGGATGTGGGCCTGGGTGGTAACTCATGTGGTTGTTCTCAGCTACTGGGAACACTTCCCTCAAGCTAGGGGGTGGAGCCAGCTCTTCTGTGCCATGGTGAAGAGTGTGACCAGCTCTTCTGCTACAGTGGCTGAGTGGCCTGTGCTGCCTCCTGGGGTCATGGTAGTATCTAGGCCCAGGCTGCTGCCCAGGACTATGTCTGGGCCCGTGATCCTACCACAGCAGAGAGGGTCTGTGTTGACTCTTATTTTATTTTTTGAGACAGGGTCTATGTAGTCCTGGCTGTCCTGGGACTCGAGAGATCGCCTGTCTCTTCCTTCCCAATGTTGGGATTAAAGGCATGTGCCACCACTCCCAGCATACTCTGTCTTATTGTAGATACTGTTTTATCAGTTCACACTCTATTTGGAAACCTTCTAAATTTGGCTTTAGTCAGTGTTAAGCCATAGCTGTATTTTGTTTGTTTGTTTTGTTTTTTTGAAGACTTGGTTTCTCTGAATTCCTGGCTCTCCCAAAACTTACTGTGTAGTCCAGGCTGTACTTGAACTTACAGAGATTCACCTGCCTCTGCCTCCTGAGATTAAAGGCGTACACCACCTGCAGCAGCTATAATTTTTTTAAGCTTTTTTGTTTTAAAAGGAATTTTTCATTCTTAGAATATGCTCCAGAGAAAAAAAGTAATATTTTCTGAGTGTATTCTTGCCTGTGATTGCCAGTGAAACACTTGGTTGCGCATTAAAAACAATCTTGCTACGGTTTCTCCCTTCTTGGTGCTTCCTTGTGAGATGAGAAAGAGTAGGAGATAGGATGAGTTGACAAACACTTGATTATCTTGTCAGTCTCTTATTTTGTCACAGAGTAAGCTTTGTTAAATGGTAAACGGAGCTGTGAGCCTCACCATTTTACAGTTAAGTTCATTTAGCAAGCTTGAGCATCTTTATCTTTTGTGGAACAATGTGTTCTGTTTCAACAGAAAAACAACTGAAGATGCTTTGCCTTAGTGATTCTGTATCCTTTCCTTGGCGTGTGATGTGTCGTCAGTAGTTTTGCTCCAAGCGGAACTACTTTTCTTGTGTAAAAAAGATACCGTCAGATGAAATTTGAGACCATACATCCATGATAGTTTGTTGTATTGAGCATTCTTTTAATTTGAAGTGCTAGTGATTAAAGTTTTTATATCCACTGGCTTTTGTCTCTGTTAAGTTTCTTGCTGCTGTCTTAGACTGTATTAAGAAGAAAAGCATATGGCTCTCCTGTGTGAAAGTCCAAGAGCCTGCATGCCTTTGACAGCAAGAGCAATACCACATGGCATTCGGAGGGTTTTCGTGTAGTGCAGGCTGGTGTGACTGTAATGATTAAGGGTGACTATTTGAGTTTTAAAGATGGATCACATGAGGACAGTTGTAAGTACCTGTAAAGAAAGTTGAACTAATAAAACAGACATCTCTAAGATACATGCAAGTACTTCCTAAAGATCAGGACTTTACTTTCTATATCATTTAGTCAAACATGACAATGTAAAAGTAAGAAATTAGGTATACAATACTGACCAAAGCAATTTTTATGAAGAATGAAGTAAAATAATTTTAAAATAACTTTTAATTATAATATCTTGCTGTTAATTTTAGTATTAGTTTTTTTTAACCATTCCATTCATAAGAGTTTTGGTGATTTCACTGTTTCTTATTTAAGTCTTTGCTATTAAATGGTATTTTAAGTAATTATAAGACAGTTCCTTTTTTTCTAACCAGGAAGAAGCTCTGCATGCATTTATTCAGCCAGAGATCTTAGATGGCCCAAATCAATATTTTTGTGAACGTTGTAAGAAGAAGTGTGATGCCCGCAAGGTAAGAGGCATACATATATTATTATGTAATTGTCTGAGCTATCGGTAGTCAATCCATTTGTACCCCTAACCACACATGCTTCTTTTTAGGGCCTTCGATTTTTGCATTTCCCCTATCTGTTGACCTTACAATTGAAAAGATTTGATTTTGATTATACAACCATGCATAGAATTAAACTGAATGATCGAATGTCATTTCCGGAGGAGCTGGATATGAGCACATTTATTGATATTGAAGATGAGGTAAATACTTACTACATTTTCTTGTTATACTTTTCATTATATTCTTTTCATTTTAATTGTTTAAAATTGCTTTATGTATATGAGTCTTTTGCCTGGAGGTATGTTTGTGTGTCACATGTGTGTCTAGTGCCCTCATGGGCCAGAAGGTTGTATTGTAACCTTTGATACTAGAGTTAGAGACAGTTTGGAGCCACTGTGTGGAGGATGGAAATCAAACTGGTGTTATCTGGGAAAGCAGCCAGTAATCTTACCACTGAGCTATCTGCCCATCCCCACTTTATATAAGTTAAAACTGATGAATTTGAAATGTCCTCTTAACAGCTTTCTCTTTCCTCATTTTCTTCATGGTATCACATGAGAAGACTATTGCTGAGGATAAAAAGCTTTCCCTGACAGTGTGCGTTACATTTCAAGTATTCTTATTTGGTTGGAATAGTGTAAGCTCTTCAAGAGACAAAGGGGTTTCACCTTTGGAATTCAAGATTGTCTCTTGAATTTGGGTAGTAA
This sequence comes from Dicrostonyx torquatus, assembly GCA_028555095.1. Taxonomy (NCBI): domain Eukaryota; kingdom Metazoa; phylum Chordata; class Mammalia; order Rodentia; family Cricetidae; genus Dicrostonyx; species Dicrostonyx torquatus. The sequence continues at coordinate 1,173,795 of JAQHUG010000133.1, forward strand.
TCTTGTTTCATAATTTCTTCATTATTGAAACTGCTGTAGATGGATTTCTAATGTTTACTACTCATGCAGCACATATATGTGAGTGAGTGAACAAAGTAGTCCATGATCTCAGGGTCTTGTATTCACACTAATCCCCTTTACAAGAATTAAGGGACTTGGTTACTCCAGTGGAAGGTTTGCTAGCTCTTACATTAACTAAGTTAGAAACACAAACATACAGGAGGTTTTGTCTAGATCCCTTTTTAAGTTTGTATTTGTTTAGCTTGAAACTTTAAATATTTTGAACATGAAATTTTGATGAAAACAGGACAGACTCATTAATTTCTTTCTACTCATTGACCTCCCAGGGTTTTCTAACTTTATTTAATTTAAAAAAAAAATTGTGATATCCTGCTTGATTCTTATGATGTTCTTCTGATCACGTTGTATGAAGCATTTTAGACAGGAAGGGTAGTTGTTATAGGATGATAAACCCTTACTACTTCTAAGACTTTTGTGTGCTTGTTTGTTTTTCTGTTTACCAGTTGTAAAATCTGTCTTCTTCTAGGAGCTCAAAATTAATTATAGTTGTCGAGTTTCATTTAATATTTGTCTTAGTTAGGGTTACTGTTACTGTGATGAAACACCAAAAGCAAGTTTGGATGGAAATGGCTTATTTGGCTTATGCTTCATCATCACGGTTCATCACTGAAGTCAAGACAGAAACCTGGAGGCAAGAGCTGATGCAGAGACCATAGAGGAGTTCTGCTTACTGGCTTACTTCCCATGGCTTGTTCAGCCTTCTTTGTTAAGAACCCAGGACCACCAGTCTACAAGTGGTCCCACCCATAATGGTTCTGCCTTTCTACATTAATCACTAATTAAGAAAATGCCCAACTAGGAGCTGGAGAGATGGCTCAGTGATAAGAGCATTCACTGCTCTTCAAGAGGACCTGGATTCAATTCCCAGAACCCACATGGCAGCTAACAACTTTCTGTAACTCCAAGTCTGACACACCCGCACACAGACATAATATGCCTACAAATAAAAAAAAATGCAAATAAAATAAAAATAAATTACTAGAAAAGAAAGAGAATGCCCTACAAATTTATATGTAGCTTTTCTTACAGAAACATTTTCTCAATTGAGGTTCCCTCCTCTCAGATGACTGTAGTATGTGTCAAGTTGACATAAAACTACGCAGTATAATATTTGTGTGAGTGTGTTGAAAACAGTTCATTCAGCAAGAAAACAGACTTTTTTCTGCATTCATCTGTGTTGGGATTAGAGGTGTACACCATCATGCTCAGCTTTTATAGGGTGATGTTCACCTTTATTTTATTTTGAATCAAATTTCCTTAAAGTAAAAAAACTACTGTACACTAGATGCTTACTTAAAAAAAGTTACTACCGATAACCAAAATTATTCTTGCTGCATATTACTTGGTTTCAAGAACTTAAATACAGTGCCTTATGCATATCGAGGGCTTTCATCCTGAAGAAATCTTAACCTATGTCAATAAAAACACTGTAGGTATGTGTATGAAATGTTAAAAGGAAGGAAAGGAGAATGTTGCTTGGGTTTCTCGCAAGTAGACTTCTTCAGTTTAAGTCTGGATGTCTTGAGTTGAAAGTAGCCAAGCATGGAAGCATGATGTCCCTGCCCTGAGTACACCAGACTATAAAGTTCTCATGGACAGATAGATGGCTTACTTCTCTTTCTATTTTTATACCTTACACAGTAATTAAAGATAGCATTTTGTTCGGATTGGGAGCAGAAGATGTAATTTGGAGCTTAGGCTAGTTGCTTTCACAAATGCTATTGCAAAAAATGGTAAATTTTGTACCTAAGATCTGAGTTTAAGAGAAAACAGATTGTCTTAAAATAGATACTTCTTTTAATCCAAACAGTGTCAAACTATTTGAACATGGTAAAAGATATAGGTAAAAGTTTGAATATCTTTTCCTTTATTTGGCATAGATTTTAAAATAATTCTGTCTTATTAGAAATCTCCTCAAACTGAAAGTTGTACTGATAGTGGAGCAGAAAATGAAGGCAGTTGCCACAGCGACCAGATGAGCAATGATTTCTCCACGGATGATGCTGTTGATGAAGGGATATGCCTGGAGAGCAGTAGTGGGACAGAGAAGATTTCAAAACCTGGCCTGGAAAAGGTACCTTTTATGAAGTTTATTGGTATTAGGTGCTGAGCATGCTAAGCAAGTAATCCACCAGAGAACTATGTCCCAGTTCCCTGCATGTTTTAATTAGAGAATTTTGTGATTTCTGAACTTCTGTATTATTTTGTTCTTCATTTCTTAAAATGAACACTTTTTAAAACTGTTTTTGTGGTGGGTGTGATTATCCTAATTCCTAGGAAACTGTACTGTGTTGAAAGTTATGTTGTGTTAGAATGGGTGCTGCCTCTGCCCTTGGCATTTATCAGATCTCCAAATCCTTTCTCATCACTGAGTTTGCTCATAGAAAAAATGAGGATGTTGGACGTCATTTATTACATTTTAAGAATTCTGACAGTAGTGTATTTCTGAAACAGTTAATAACCATAGTTACCTAAAATTTGCAATCTCAGAATTTTCCAGAAACATAATGGGGAGGGGTCGCTAATTACAATCAACCTTTAAAATGTTACTACTAACCAGTTGATATGTACCTGGAATCCCAGCAGCACTTCAGTAGCAGAGGCAGCAGGATCTCTGAGTAACATGTTCCAACCAGGAGGGGCTACAAAGTGAACCCTGTTCTAAAAAAATTTTTTTTTCTCAGCACAAATTTTAGATTGCAGGTAAATTTTGAAAACTACCTGTTACTTATCTTAATTAATTTTAGTTTGGGCAATAAAATTTGAACTATACAAGTTTTTAGAATTTGTTGTAGAAGTTTCACTATGTAATAATTATAGTCAGCTTACTATTGTTATAAGACACACTTTAGTGTGCTGAAACTTGATTTTGGAAGGCCTGGGTACTTTTTAAGCAAAGAATAACGAGGAGAGGACACTGGAAGTATGCTCACTTAGCATTCCTGAGGCCCTGATTTGTTCCCTAGTGCTGCAAAATGGAAGAGGAGAGCTCTGCAGAAAAGTGAATGAGCTCTAACAGGCCTGTCCAGTAGTACACACCTGTGATCCCAAATATAGGATAAAAGGCAGAGAATTGGCTGCAGGTTTGAGTCTATGGCCTAACATAGCTTGTTCCAGTCCAGGAAGGGTAGCAAATCAAGACTCTCTTTCAAAACAAACTTTAATAAAAACCTTGCTTTACCCATTTGAAGAATCTACTTAGGATAAACAATCTTTTTTTTTTTATCATAACCTTTCCTGGAGACTCTCTTTCTTTTTAAAATTATTATATTTTATGTGTATGGGTGTTTTCCTGAATGTCTGTACACCACTTGTGTACCTGGTATCCTCAGAGGCTAGAAGAGGGTGTCTAGAGTTGCAGATGATTGTGAATGCTAGGAACTGAACCTGGGTCCTCTGGAAAAGCAGCCAGTGCTCTTAACCACTGAGCCATCTATCCAGCCTTGGGAACTCTTTTTATTCACTCCAGGTAGAGATGGCGATGACAGACCAGAGAAAGGGTTCCTTCCAAGTCCAGCTTGGTGAACCAGTGAGTTTATTGGACTTCTTTAATGGAGCATGATGACTCTTAGGCAGCTCTATCACCAAAAAGCCCACTCCAAGCATGGGTAACTACTTATAAGAGTCTCCCTTTGAAGCACCTTGTTACTACTGCTTATATAACCTGAGCCTCTGAGTTGATAAAATCCTTGTGTTTTTAGGTGGTTTTAGAGTTTTTAAGACTATATATATATTTAAGACTATATATATATGTAAATATATATATATTTATATATATCGGATATAATATATATATTTTAAATATATGTATGTATGTATGTATACCATGTGCATACTTGGTACCTGTGGAGCCCAGAAAAGAGTGGTTGTGAGCTACAATGCAGGTGCAGAAAACCAAACCTAGATCCTCTGCAAGAGCAGCAAGTGCTCTTTAACCTCTAAACTGTCTCTCCGACTCCCTTGTGAATTTCATATAAGTCTTCTGTGCTGTTATATCTTCCTCTCTATCATGTTTGGGTTTTTTTGGTTCTTTTGTTTGGTTGGTTGGTTGATTTGGTTTAGTTTTTTGAGACAGAGTTTCTTTGTGTAACAGTCCTGGCTGTCTTGTAACTCACTTTGTAAACCAGGTTGACTTTAAACACACAGAGATCCTTATTTGGGGTTTTTGAAATAGTCTTACTTTATAGTCCAGACTGGCCCCAAACTCACTATGTAGCCCAGAGTGGCCTTGCGTTCACAGCTGTTGTCCTTTAGCTTCTCAAGTGCTAAGATTATAAACTGGAACTACTGTGTCTGGCTGCTCCTTGTTTTTGGAGAAGAAAATACTTGTAGCCAGGATCTCTGGTAGTGCTAATTATTTTAGGGATGTGAAGTGCTAAGGCTTCTAAAAGAAAAAGTAATTCAAGCTAGTGTCTTGGCACATGGCATATAAATCCTAGCACTTGGAATGCTAGTCAAAGAGAGTCATAAGTTTGAGGCCTACCCTAGGCAACATAATAGGTTCAAAACCACCTGAGCAATCTCAAAATGAAAAATAACAAGTGAAAGCAGGCATATAGCCAGGTACTGGAGCACTTACCTAGCATCTGTGAGTCCACTCTCCACGACTAAGAAAAGACCAAAGAAAAATATAGTCAAAGGTTCTTAGTTTATTATAGACAATATCAGGCATGTTTAAGAGTTGAAAGGCCATAAACTGAGTTATTACAGAAATAGCACGGTTTTCTTTCTCTCTCTCTCTCTCTCTCTCTCTCTCTCTCTCTCTCTCTCTCTCTCTGTGTGTGTGTGTGTGTGTTGTGTTTTGAGACAATGTCTCTTCTATGTAGCCGTGGTTGTCCTAAAACTACTATGTGACCAGACCGGCCTTAAACTCAGAGATCTGTCTGCCTCTGCCTCCCAGGTGCAGTAATTTAAAATATAAGCCACCATTCCTGGCTTGGATTCATCATTATTATAAATAATAAATGCCACATTAGTATGTTATATATTAAAATACTGTATGAATACATTAGAAGGTACTTCAAGTTACTGTCAGAAATAGAATTTTATTTAATGACAAAAAAGCAATGTGTTGGTAATTTCTTGATCTTGACTATGCAAATTAGAAACCCTTCTATTTAGTAGTTACTTCACAAAATTTCAGGCTCTTGTTTTTTCATAAATAATCAAGCATGTGTTATAGACATATATAGTTCCAAAGATTACAAGACAGTATAATAACAATGTAAAGAAATATACTGGATGAAACCTGTTTCATACTAAGTTTCTTGGTGACTTGCTGTTTTAACATTATCTAAGGAACAAGTTAGCTTACTGTAGGATAGTTGTCACGTTACTTAATTCTGCACCCCTAGAAAATAAGGAGTTTCAAATAAGGGTTTTTCTTCTTCTTCTCTTCCAAATTCTTTTTCTTCTCTCCTTAGAATTCCCTGATGTATGAGCTTTTCTCAGTGATGGTGCATTCGGGGAGTGCTGCTGGAGGTCACTATTATGCTTGCATAAAGTCATTCAGTGATGAGCAGTGGTACAGTTTCAATGACCAGCATGTGAGCAGGGTAAGACTCCTGGAGTAGAGAAGTTACTCAGTGGCAGGGTGTTTATTCAGAGCAGAGACGCCTATGTTGGTATTTTTCAGGTCCCCTTCAAACCAGTCTTTCATTGTTAGCAGTGTCCTTGTTCTGCTTTTTTAGAACTTGTAGATGTTTCCAATTTATATTACACCCTCTAGCCCTCACCCTTTCTTCTTATGTACGCCTTGTGAATGATGTAGGAGTAGGATCCCTTGAGCCTGGCTCACCAGAGCAGCCACTGGTAAACTGAATTATCTGTGTGGTGCTTCTTGAAAATATCATGACACATCTAATTCAGCAGTTAAAAGGTTGGATTAGAATTGGGCTTGATGGTTCACCAGTAGTTTCTAGCATTGAGGAGGCTGAGACAGGATTGCCCAGAGTTCAAGCCTAGGCCAAACTACAGATTAAGGACTTGTCCCAAGAAGGAAAAAAAAAAAGGTTACATATTTACGTGTTGACATTAATGTAATGATGTCATTGGTTTTTACAAAAGAGTAATGTTACAACTTTTTAGATAACACAAGAAGATATTAAGAAAACACATGGTGGGTCTTCCGGAAGCAGAGGCTACTACTCTAGTGCTTTTGCAAGGTAAGCAATAGCATCTTGATGCCCTGGAGTGAGTTATAGCTTCTCTGTGGATCTTCAGCCTTACCCAAGGGTCAGCAGACTATGAGCCATCTGTTCATAAGTGCTGGCTGGTGTGTTCTCACTATAACAGCTGAGTTGTAACACAGACCATTTGGTCTATAAAGACAGTTTGCTGTAGTAGGCACTGTGGTGCACAGCCTTCTTGATAACTTCACTGTGTTACTAAAAGGTGATGTTCTAACCTTTTCATCAGTGCACCATTAACAGCAATGAGGAATTTTTCTTTCTTTCTAGAATGTTTTAATTTTAATGTGTCTGTGATTATTTGAAAGAAAAAAGCACTACTATTTCAAATAAAGATTTGATACTTATAAATGGAATCTACCATCTATCTGAAGAACCTGTTAATCTTTTTTATATTTCTCCTAGCTCAACAAATGCATATATGCTGATATACAGACTGAAGGATCCAACAAGAAATGCAAGTATGTTAGCCCCTCATAAAGTCATTTCCTTAGCAAGTTTTGCAAACCTATATAACTGCTTTTAGGTGATAGAGCAATTAACAGCTAGGACTTTTTATACCTTGGAGAGGGGAATTATTAACACTGTTAGAAAATAATTCTAAGTGATAAAAACATTTGACAAGAATATGTAGAGTTGGCACAGTGATGTGTGCTTGGACTCTAGTCACTTGGTAGGCTGAGTGAGGCAGGAAGATTACAAGTCTGGATCTACTGACAATTTAACAGGAACATATTGGCTGAGATTTCTGTTTCCACCTGGTCCTGCAGTCATTCAGTCCCAGAGAAACACACACAGATCTACATTAACTATAAACTGATTGGCCTATTAGCTCAGGCTTCTTATTAACTCTTATAACTTACATTAGCCCATAATTCTTATCTGTGTTAACCACGTGGCTTGATACCTTTTTTGGCGAGGCAGTCACATCTTGCTTCCTCTGTGTCTGGGTGATAGCTGCAAACTCTTTCCTCTTCCCAGAATTCTCCTGTTCTCATCGTCCCGCCTCTAATTCCCGCCTGACTACTGGCCAATCAGCATTTTATTAAAATAATACAAGTGACAGAATAAAAAACCATTGTCCCACAGCTCATTGTAGTAGTTTTAAAGGAGCTGAGGCCACAGTTCAGTGGTAGATTCCTGATGAGCATTTACAAGTCTGATAAGCAGCACTATACATAGGCATGCACTCACACAAACACACCCACACACAAGCTGGAATACTTTATAATACACTTTCTGTTTGTTAAATGAATTAGATGAGTACTTTAAGTAAGATTGTGTTATGTGTGATGCTCACAGGTCACCGACTGCATGTCCTAAAGCAAATCGCTTGACTTTTCTGTGTCTTTGCAGATGTATAGACTGGAAATGATGACACCTTATAGAGTTGTTACACATGAATGAAACAGCATAGCTAGTGAAAGCTCAGATCAGTATTGAGTTTTAGGAGCTGATATGCTCTTAATATATCTTTTCAACTATTATATTTTTTGTTCATATTTTTGTGAGCAAAAGTTAGTTTGTGGACCCATTCAATGCAAGATTTAGAGTGTAGTCATCATTTCAACAAATGTTAATTTCAAGACCTGTAGATTCACTGGAGGCAAAACCAGGATTGTAATCCATGTATCCTGTATGCCTTGCTGTAGACAGTGCCGTGTTCCAGCCTTTGACTCACTCCCCACTCTAGTTCTATGGTAAATGCTGGTGGCAGGGGCGGGGGCACTGTATCATCTAGTTGGGAATGCTTTTTAGCTAGTTGATTGCAGAAAGGTGTCCTGTACAACCATCGAGGGAAGATTTGTTTTGTTTTGTTTAGGCTAGAGCTAATTTCTGGAAACATTGCATTTTTACAGGTCCTATTGATATTCATTGTTCTCCTTAAAGTCACACATTTATTGACTTTAGGGCTGTTTGAGGGAGAAGCGAAGGTAGTAATGCTATCATTATGTAGTAACAATCACATGTAGCAGCAGTTCCTTTTACTCATTTGCATTATATTCTAGGCAATAACTTTTGGGCCAGGCACTTTTTTTAAAAAAAATATTTATTTACTTATTATGTGTACAATATTCTATCTGTGTGTATGCCTGCAGGCCAGAAGAGGGCACCAGACCTCATTACAGATGGTTGTGAGCCACCATGTGGTTGCTGGGAATTGAACTCAGGACCTTTGGAAGAGCAGGCAATGCTCTTAACCACTGAGCCATCGCTCCAGCCCACCAGGCGCTTTTAGTAAGCTAAAGGAGTCACAGTCTGGAGAAGTAAAGTTGCCCACTGCCAGAGGGTTCCATTGTGATAGCACAATTTGAAATTTTTTTTTTTTAAAAAGTGTTTTAAGTTTCCAAGGCTTTTTTAAATTTTGAAATCTCATTGAATTCTCCTAGTGTTTGAACCATTTACTAGGTCTGAATATGATTTCACAATCTCAGTACCTCTTCACTGTTGCCTGGAAGAAGCTTCTGTTTCACACTGAAAGAAGGATGCATATTTCCATGGCAGCGTAGTACAACAAAAAGAGTACAAGAAGCTGCTCTGAGTGACACTATTTTATGTTCCTAGAATTTCTAGAAGTGGATGAATACCCAGAACACATTAAGAACCTGGTGCAGAAGGAGAGAGAATTAGAAGAACAGGAAAAGAGGCAAAGAGAAATTGAACGCAACACATGCAAGGTTCGATTCCATGATTGTAATTGACAAGTGCTGTTGTGGTTTGCTCTTCTGACTGCTGTCATTGTTATGGTAACCCAGAGTCGGTTCTATAGACAGTTCTGCCCTTGTGGTCAGATGGGCACAAGGATGGGCATAATCTGGTACTGAAGCATGGTGATGTGTAGCATGATGCTCAGTGCTCATGTGTGGGAAATGCACAGAATGAAGGCCATCCTTCAGTTACTCTCCCACTGCCCTCTCTGTTCTCCCTTTAAAATCCTTAAACAGACAGGAGGTGGTGGCCCACTCCTTTAATTCCTACACTTGGGAGGCAGATCCAAGCCTGTTCTACAAAGTGAGTTCCAGTACAGCCAGGGCTACACAGAGAAACCTTGTCTTAAAAAGAAAGAAAGAAACAAAGAAAGAAAAAATAGTCCCAACTATGTTTTTTGTTTTTTAATTACATTGTTTTGACAATGAAGAAAAGTGCTATCTGCTGCCTGATGTGATGGAACACACCTTTGATGAGCGCTCAGGAGGCAGAAGTAAAGGCAGGTAGATCTCTGAGTTTGAGGACAGCCTGATCTACAACACAAGTGCCAGGACAGCCAGGGCTGTTGGAACCCTATCTCCAAAAACAGCAACAAAAAAATGCTGTCTGCCAAATAGTTCCGCTATGATGATTGACCTAGTGAGTTGATGATGGTATTTTCTGTTTTGTAGATAAAATTGTTCTGTTTACATCCTGTGAAACAAGTAATGATGGAAAATAAGTTGGAGGTTCATAAAGATAAGACATTAAAGGAAGCAGTAGAAATGGCTTATAAGGTATGTCTAATGCACAGTTGGATTTTAATTTTGATAACACCCAAATTTTATAGTTGAGATAGATGATCGAAGTACTTTGAATGTATTTGACAGCTTCTCAGTCGTCGTTCTACCCCCCACCATCTACCAGCACCTTCATATGAATACCAGTTAATCTTTCTGTATTCCAGAATTAGAATTAGAAACACATTTTTTTTTTGCTTTCTGTTTATTTAGCAGATATCTATTGAGTGTTTTCTGTATGAACCATTAAGTATCAGGGGGAAGACATGGTCTTGGCCTCATAGAATTTATAGTTCAGTGGGGGAAAAATTTTTTTTTTGATGATTGGCAGTTATTTTGTTTAGATGTCACAAAATAAATCAGTAGTATATTGAGATAATTTATCCTGCAATAGTAGCCATAAGGGCATAGCTGTGTCATTGTATAGTTTGTGTTATTTCAGGAATAAAGAAAGGTGACCTTTAAATTTATTAAAGCTAGGCATGGATGCTCACACCTTTTAATCTCAATATTTGTGAGGTGGAGGCAACAAGATCAAGTGTTCAAAGTCATCCTCTTTCACATGGTGGATTCAGGGTCAGCCTGGGTTACATGTGGCTCTTTCTCATAAAGATATCTGTTACTCTGATAAAAATCATAAGTATACAGATTCTATTGTCTGTAAGGATCTCTTGGTAGGATTACGGCATACAAGAATAAAGCACTCTGTTTTTACTTGTGGGGATTGTGTTTTGTTAGATGATGGATTTAGAAGATGTGATTCCGCTGGACTGCTGTCGCCTGGTAAAATATGATGAGTTTCATGATTACCTAGAGCGATCATATGAGGGAGAAGAAGATACACCAATGGGCCTGCTCCTAGGAGGAGTCAAGTCCACATACATGTTTGATCTGCTGTTGGAGACTAGAAAGCCTGATCAAGTTTTCCAGTCTTACAAACCTGGAGGTAAGCAATTTTATACTGTGATTAGCTGTTTTATTTATAGAAATAAATGATTTAAAAATTTTTATCTGTTGCTAGACCTTGTCTGTGCACAGAATTTAAATAATGAACAACAGCAACAAGAAAACACTCTTCTCAGTCTTCAGTAGGGTTTCCTTCTTTAATGTGGAGTGCTAAACGGTGTAGTGTCTGCCAGATGATACGGAATGCCTGTAGTTATCAGCTCAACTCCTAAGGATATCTCTTTCGACATCTTTCCCTCTCCTGCTCTTTCCCCACTTTCCTCTCCTACTCGTTATGGAAGCCATACGCTATAGCATGAATAACAGAAACCCGAGACAAAAATTGGGGTTCAACCTGAAGGTCAGAAAAGCAAAACAGCCAGCCATTGGTTCTTCCCTCTACCTCAGTCCAAAATGGAGATCCTGCCTCCAGGAATCTCAGAATGAGACTGTGTGTGAGAGCTGTCTCTCCTGTCTTATATTCCTCTCTACGACTGGATTAAAGGCACCACTACTGCCTTGTTTCTATGACAAACTAGTGTGGCTACTGAGATTAAAGGTGTGTGTCACCATTGCCTAGTCTGTAAGGCTGACCAGTGGGACTGTTTTACTCTGATCCTCAGGCAAGCTTTATTTATTAAAATATAAAGGAAATGAAATATTACTACAATATGCTTCCTTGCTTTTTTTGTTTGGTGGGTTGATTTGTTTGTTTTGGTATTTTATGACAGGGTTTCTCTGTTTACTTCCCTAGCTGTCCTGGAACTCGCTTTATAGATTAGGCTGGCCTCAGACTCACAGAGATCCGTCTGTCTCTGCCTCCCAAGTACTGGGATTAAAGGCGTGTGCCACCACTGCCCGGACACTTCCTTGCTTTTATGACTCTGCTGTCCAACATATATTTGTCATTTAAGTGAGCAAAATAAGGGAAAAATTTAGAATTGACAGTAAAACAAAATAACTGCTAAGTGAAGTTCTTGATGGCTATTTCTTTTTCAAGTGACTAAAATTTAGTTGTCAATATGATCCAAAAACAAAAGAGAAGCATATATGCCAGACCAGTTTGTGCATAGATTTTTCCATGGGATTTGATGGAGCTTGTTTATAAGCAGTCAGGATTATATCTGCCCCATTAGTATTTATTCTGCAGTCTCTGCATCCATATATGCTTTCAGTACTGTGGTTTTCTATTTTCTATCTTTTTGCATTTGTACTTTACATTTGATCATAGGTAGAAGACCACAAATAACCAGATTGTATTTTTAATATGCTTAATAAATTTGAAGATGGTGTTATATGTTACAAGGAAATAAAACATTTTTAAAATTACATTTGGATTTTTGTGTTTAACACAATGCATCAGTCAAAAATAATGCTTTGTTATAATGAACATCAGATGAATGTAATATAAATCTACTATATTGAATATGAGAGCATAGTCTCTTTGCCATCTGTTAGAAACATATTTAGAATGCCCTGCTCATGTAGAATACAGTTAAAAAAAATAACCTTCAGCTATGTTTTTATGTTTTCCAATGTAATAGAAGTAATGGTGAAAGTGCATGTTGTTGATCTGAAGGCGGAGACTGTCGCTGCTCCTATAACAGTCCGCGCTTATTTAAATCAGACAGTTACAGAGTTCAAACAGCTGATCTCAAAGGTAAGTTATAAAATTAGACTTTGAATATTTTTGAATTTTTGCTGTATGTATGGCTCACCGGTCGTTTCAAGTTGTAGGTTCTACTGTAAAGGGGCAATATTTATAGACAGCACACAATTGAAAGTAGAAACACACTTCAGGTAGAAGAAACAAACTGAGCAACATTTGGCATGGCGCAGTAGCACTGATCCAGACTGGTTGAAACACATGCTTGGGGTATGAATTCAGTTTATGTCTTAGTTTTTATTGCTGTGAAGATAAACCATGACCATGGAAATTCTTATAAGGAAAGCATTTAATTGGGTGGCTTACAAGTTCAGAGTTTTAATCCATTATCATCAAGGTGGAACATGGTGGCATGCAGGCAGTCATGGGGCTGGAGAAGGAGCTGAGAGTTTTGCATCTTACAAAGGCAATAGAAAGTGGTCTGTCTCATTGGACGCGACTGGAGCATATATAAGACCTCAAAGCCCACCTCCACAGTGACACACTTCCTCCAACAAGACCACACCTACTACAACAAGGCCACCCCTCCTGATAGGGCCATTCCCTTTGGGGGCCATTTTCTTTCAAGGTCAGGGCTGAGGGACAGTGGTCACCATGTTTCAAAGTAAGACAGAAGCACAGTGAGTTATTTTTATTATTTTGTAGGCAGGGTGTCACTGTGTACTGGACAGGAACTCACTATTTAAACCAGGTTAGTCTTGAACTCATAAATTATATCTTCCTGCCTCCATCTCCTGGGTGCTAAGATTAAAGGTGTGCACCAACACACCCAATCCTTAATGTATTTTATTGCAGTTATTTATTTTGTGATGGGTATGTGTGTATACTCAGGCTGTGTGACAAGCAACTTTACCCACTGAGCCATCCCACTGCTGAATGAAAGGTAATTCAGTTATTAATAGCAGCAATAACTTGAGGAAGCAGAGTTGACAGCGATGGATTAAATAGTGGCTTAAAACACAGCCTGTTTTGAGTGTGAGCAGGAATGAGATGATAAAAACATTTAGATCTCTTGGACAAGTGGACTGGACCATGTGTGACAAATGACAGCTCTCTTTTAAGGGTCCCATACTGTGTATACTGTGTACCTTGAGCACACAAACAGATTTTTGCAGCCTTTCTAAGTGAATGCAAGTTTAAAAAAAGTTTGAAGTACAGTTTTTAGCCATCTGTTTTGTCTTATAGCTCAGAGTCTGGTGATTTAGTAACCATCAGTGTTGTGGTTATGAGGGATTTTGTCAGGTTTGATGACTATCACTGTGTTTAAGCAGTAACAGCTAAGAGACTTTAGTCACTGATGGCAGTTACGTCAGAGACAAATCATACTGTATTGTTCTGCATGGTGGCTAACTTGCTCACACATGCATGCCAGGTGATCATATGGCTCTATACATTTAAAGTTAGTGCCACCTGCAAAGATTTTCAGTCCAATGCAAAATATAAGCCCTGAGGTTGGGTTTGGGGGGGGGGTGCAAGACAATACTGTTTGTTAGCCTACTCTCTGATGAAGCTAATAAAGTCATTGGGGAAATGTTTAAAGAACAAATGTAGTCACAAAGTTTTGTAATAAACAAAGCATTGGAAGTTAGAAAGTGCTACTTTATTTCAGTTTACAACATAAGTGATAGGGAGATGACTAAGAAGTTTTCCTTTGAGTCACCAAAAATTGTTAAATCTCCACTTAAAAGTATCTTTCCCAGACAATTCTTTTGATGTCTGAGGGTTGGTGCTAAGATTGGCTCCTAGGGCCCTGCTGTCATCAGCTTTGAGGAGCTTCGCAGTTTTCTCTTTGTGTCTAAAGCCAGCTAGAATTCCTTTGGGTAGCACACTCTGCAGTGACACTCTCATTGCAGGCTTCACACTTACCTGCAGAATCCATGCGGATAGTGCTAGAACGCTGCTACAATGACCTACGCCTTCTCAGCGTGCCCAGCAAGACCCTGAAGGCCGAGGGCTTCTTTAGAAGTAACAAGGTATGCCTTTACCTTTTCATTGTGTCGTCTTTGCTGGTAACAAATGGAGTAAAGTTGATTATTTATTATAAGGCTTCAAGCAACCAGCACTGTCCCCATCTGTCTGTGCAAGAGTACCTTTCAGTGCACACAGCCTCCCCAAATTTTCTTCCTTTGTCATTCTCTGCCTGACTGAGCCTTACTGCTGGTCCTTTTACTTCTACCCTGTGCCCTTTGCCTGGGAGCACTTTTTTCTATTTCCCTGCCCTCCTTTAGTTTTCAAGCTCTGGATTTGTCCAGTCCCTCTGAGCTTTTGCAATTGAATCTCCCTCCTCTATGACTGTCTTCCTTATTTCCATCCTTGAGTTCCCTGGTAAGACAGTCTAGTCCTTTATACCACGTTAGAAGTGTGCCTCGTGAGACTCTTCCACTTGTCTCTTTGGCCTCTCACATCTCTGTTGGAAAGAAGACAAGTTGTCAAGCTTATTTTAGGACTTGCCATCTTCAGTGTGCCATCATTGCAGTGGTTTGCCCTGTGTCATGGTGCATCCAGACTTTTCCTTGTTCATTACCTTCTGCTCATCATATTTGCTAGTCTTTCATCTTAGTACTTCTATACTTAACCACACTTAACCTTTTAAATATCATTTTATTACATATTTTCTTCAAATACGTATGTGTGGATATTAAAATGTAATCTGTGGGTCAGCAAGAGCACTCATCAGGTACAAGATGCCAAGCCTGACAACTTAAATTTGATCCCATGGACACATGTTAGAGAGAGAGAACTGACTACCTCAGGTTTTTCCCCGAACTCTGCACATGTACTGCATACTCATACACCATATACACACTCATGTGTACGCAACAAATTTTTAAGTATATTTTAATATTTTGTTTAAACTATAAAAATGTTAATTCAGGGGAAAGAGTGCTGGAGCAAACCTTTCTTCCCCATGTTTTTCCCTTACATGGCTAACTAATAGTCTTAATATATAATATTTATTAAATAGTAATAGGTTTACCTTTTTATGCAAGACCCAACATACTGTTACTTATTGCCAATCCATGGTTAATTTTTGTTTTGTTTGGAGACAGAGTCTTATATTTGCCTTAGCTGGCGTTGAACTCACTACATAGACCAGGCTAGCCTATGACAGTCATCCTGCCTCTGTCCTACAAGTACTAAAATTGGGTCTATGCTCTCATGCCTGGTCAAACTTGTGTATAATGTCACAAATTCTACAACATACTGTGTACTGACTTGTTCTGATATGATGTTCTTATGAAGTGTAAGAATGCCACTAACATTGTATGGAGTGTAACTCTCTCACTCACTATTTAGGTGTTTGTTGAAAGCTCTGACACTCTGGATCACCAGGCAGCCTTTACGGACTCCCATTTGTGGAAACTTCTGGATCGGCATGCAAATACAATCCGATTATTTGTTTTGCTGCCTGAACAATCACCAGGTTCATATTCTAAAAGGACAGCATACCAGAAAGCCGGAGGCGATTCTAGTAATGTGGATGATGATTGTGAAAGAGTCAAAGGACCTGCAGGGAACTTAAAGTCTGTGGATGCTATTCTAGAAGAAAGCACTGAAAAACTGAAAAGCTTGTCATTGCAGCAACAGCAGCAGGATGGAGACAATGGAGACAGCAGCAAAAGCACTGAGACAAGTGACTTTGAGAATATTGAATCCCCTCTCAATGAGAGGGGCTCTTCCACCTCTGTGGATAATCGAGAGCTTGAACAGCACATTCAGACTTCAGACCCAGAAAACTTTCAGTCTGAAGAACGCTCAGACTCAGATGTTAATAATGACCGGAGTACAAGTTCAGTAGACAGTGACATTCTTAGCTCCAGTCACAGCAGTGACACTTTGTGCAATGCAGACAGCACTCAAATTCCTCTGGCCAATGGGCTGGATTCTCACAGTATCACAAGTAGTAGAAGAACTAAGGCAAACGAAGGGAAAAAGGAGACGTGGGACACAGCTGAAGAAGACTCTGGGACTGACAGTGAATATGATGAGAGCGGCAAGAGCAGGGGGGACATGCAGTACATGTACTTCAAAGCTGACCCCTACGCCGCAGACGAAGGCTCTGGGGAAGGACAGAAATGTATGTACTTGAGAGGAAGGCTCTTTGAAATGGTTCCAGTATGTTTCTCAAATTTTGGTTAGGATTCCATTGCTTAGCATTAAGACCACCTTACAGTAACTTCATGGGCTGTGAGATTATTTTCTTTCATTTGCAGTGCAATATTTAGACAGTAATTGTGTCAAGTTAAGTAGAAGAGTAATCAGTATTAGGAAAGTCTATGGTAAGCATGCCGAAGAATACTTTAAAGGTAACATACATCCTCACCGCTCAAAAAGCCAAATGCTGTAAAGATTTTATTTTTGTTTGAGAAGTGTGTGTGTGTATATATGTGTGTGTATGTGTATAAGTGTGTATACATATATGTGTGTGTGTGTGTACTGGATTCCCACAGTATCACAAGTAGTAGAAGAACTATATACACACACATGTTAATGTGCTTTGATCAAATCCACCTCCTATTCCCTCTTCTCCAATTCATTCTCTATTCCCCTCTACCACCACTCCTCCCTCCCAGCTCCATGTGCTGTGTGTAAGCCCACTGAATCCACTTAATGCTGTCTGTATTTGTGTGGTTATAGGCCATCCACTGGAGTGTAAGTAGCCCCCTAGGGCCACATCCCTGAGGAAAACTCGATTCTTCTTTCTCTAGCAGACATCAGTTGCCAGAGGCTTCTCAACTAAGTTGGTACTGTGAACCTTGCCCATCCATGTTGGGAATTTGACTGTTTTGATTTCGTGCAACTCTTGCACATGCAGTCATAACCACTTTTAGTTCTTATGTGCAACAGCCTTGTCACATCTGATAAATACTGTTTTTGCTATGTCTACTACCTCCGGCTCTTAAAATTTTCCTCAATGTTCCTGAGCCATGGAGGGAGTGTCCCATTGAAGGCTGAGTACTCCATAGTCCTTTATCTCATACAGTGAGCAAGCTGATGAGGGGATGAAGGAGGGTTGAGAGATGTACTACTCTGTAAGTATAATATTATAAGTACTTAAGGGGCAGTTTATGTCCATTCAGCAGAATGATAATATTAAGTTTCCCTTAGGGCCTATGACCCAGCCACCCACTGGGTTTTGACCCAATTACTGGTACCAAACGTAAATCCTGTCTTGTGGAGCAGGCCTTTAAGTCCAGTCAGAAACTGCTTAGTTATTCCGTTACCATATATGCTACTATTGCAGCAGTGGTCAGATCTTGACAGGACTGTCCTAACTGTAGTTCTCCAGATTCACAGCTGGGTAAGACAACTGATTGTTTTTCAAACCCAGTAGCATGCACAGAACCTTCCAGGATTCTGAAAGTTAGCCAACAGAGATGAAACTTCCAGGTTAGTACCAGCTTGATTTCTCCGTGTCCTATGACTCAAATGTGTGGTATCCTCAGTAGTAGGGTCTTACTATCAAGTTATAGAGGATAACCAAGACCAGTTTGGATGGCTTCAAAAAAATTGTTAATTCAGTTTGCAGGGAAATTTTTTACACCTCTTTTCAGTGTCCCAAAACAAATAGCTTCCATCCCACGTCCTCTAAACATCTCTATTTGGTGACAAAAGAAACGGGGTGTGGGAGTGAGGGCTTATTCATTACCTGGGTCTTTTTAGTTTATCTTACGTGTTTCTGAGGATAGAACTTGGTGCTTTACCACTGAGCCACATTCCAACCCTTTTAATTTGTTAATTTAATTTTGTTAATTTGATAGTAGGCAAGAGATAAACTAGAGTTCTGAATGTTACAAATCTCAAAGGAATTTAAAAAAAGAGTTTTTT
This sequence comes from Dicrostonyx torquatus, assembly GCA_028555095.1. Lineage (NCBI taxonomy): Eukaryota > Metazoa > Chordata > Mammalia > Rodentia > Cricetidae > Dicrostonyx > Dicrostonyx torquatus. The sequence goes on from JAQHUG010000133.1 coordinate 1,191,992, forward strand.
TAGCTTAAACATTTGAGACAGGCAGTAACAGCATCATACCCACAATGTAGAACTGTATGAGTTGTAAAAAGAACTTTTGGAAAGAACATAACATAACCACAGGTTAGAGCTAGCCAGAAGTTAACAAAAAAGCCAGACTCAAGATACATTTCTCTGGCCAGGTGGTAGTGGCACACACCTTTAATCCCAGCCCTTGGGAGGCACAGATAGGTGAATCCCTATATTCAAGGACAGTCAGGGCTACACAGACAAAATGTCTTTAAAAAAAAAAAATGCATTTCTTTTCCCAAGTATGAAAAGGAAACAGCTTTCTGAAAAATTAAATACTTATTAGCATCACTCTTTAACAACACACATATTCTTCTGACTTGGTGAAATGTGCCTTTAATCCCAGCACTGCAGGGCAGAGACAGGAAGAGCTCTGTGAGTTCTAGGCCATCCTTGGCTACATAGTGGGACTCTGTCTCCAAAAACATAAGCAAAGCATATATTAATACTCCCCCTTGTGCTTTTAGTTTTCAGAATGTTTATTTCTCAAAGTGTCTCTGAATTACTAAAGCAGATCCTGGTGTCTTCTATTGACATATTAGAAAACTAAAGCTCACAGAGTATGGGGGCCTGGCTAAAAGAATATATGTATATAATGACATCTATGCAGGGAGCAGCAGGACTGCCACAATGTATAAGGCTTCTTTTTTTAATATTTTTACTTATTTTGGGAGGGAGTGTTATATGTGTGGGGATGTCTGAGGAGGTCAGAGAGGAAGTCATCACCTGGAACTAGAATTGCAAGTGCCTATGAGCTACCCTGCATGGGTGCTGGAAATTGAACTCTGGTCCTCTGCAAGAACACTAGGGGCTCTTAACTGCTGAGCCAGCTTCCCAGTGCCTATAAAACTTGTAAATGAATATGTGTTCATCCTTTACCTTTGGAAGAAAACCCCAGGTATCAGCCCCATATAGCTATTAGAAGTAGAAACAAAAGATAGCCCTGTTTGTAAACATGAAGACCTAAGTTCAGTACCCAGAACCCATGTAAAAACAAACACTTGACCAGCTCCGGGAAGGCAGAAATAAGCAGATACCTAGGGCTCTTGGGCCATACAGACCAATTACTTGGTAAGCTTTAGGCCAGTGGGAAGCTCTGTCTTGAAAAACAGGTAGACAGCTCCAAAGGAACAATACCTGAGCATGCTCTCTGGCCTCCACAAGCAGGCAGCACACATGTGCACACAAAGAGGAAACTTGGCCCAGTGAGATAGCACTGCTTCTGCTAAGCCTTGATGACCTGAGTTTGATCCCCAGAGCCCACATGGTTTAAGGAAAGAACCAACCCCTGCAAGTTGTCCTCTGACCTCCACATGCACTGTGTCCCCATCATATACAGAGACAAGTTAATAAATGTGAAAGTGCTTTCCAAAAAGAAGGAAATGAAATGACTTATAGACTGGAAGGTCTATCTTTCAAATGAAAGAAAAGAAAGCAGTACTGAAAGTGCATAGTAACTGATGAGATCTAACACCAGAATCCTAACAGACTAACATCTGTATAGTTAGAAACTCAAGTGTAAAAATGTAGATTGCTGGCCACCATAGTGACAAAGAAGCATAATCATACTGTTGCTTCTTAAGTTTCCATCCAGGGGCTACCTCAAAAGACTCATTAATATGCATGATTTTATGTAGGTAGCCCTCTCAGCAGCTTTGTGAAGCCTGTTTTCTCTGGTGAAATACCCAGTTCAAACAGGTTCAATAATCTGGGGTCATATTCCTATAAATTATGCTGCTAGGATTCCACTCTGGTATTCTGATTGTAAGCCACCACCGGGTTTCCACTGTCACTTTTCCTGACAAGGAAACTACCAAATAGCAACTGCTTCCTGGCTACAGTCAGCCAGTAAAGGTGCTGAGTAGGAGAGCTACTCTCTGGAGGAAGAAATTGCAAGTTTCTGGTTGACAGAGAACAGTAATTAAAATCAGTTGGCTAGTAGTCTCTCTACCTCAGTCCAGATCCAACAAGAACACTTGGAGTTAAAGTCCAAAGTCTCATTATCTGTTCGGAGATTTAATAAACTCTTACTGGCTATTTTAATCTTTCTGGAAATGTGTAGTAGGCTAGTCATAATACTCACTGAAATAATAGGCTACTAGAGACCATACAGAAGGCCTGTTTGCAAAGAAAGGTTCTTCATTGCTTCATGTTTAAAAAAGCTTGGAAATGGAGGGAGGGATGCTGGCCAGCAGCCAGGTTTCCCTTTCTCTGCTAGACTGAGTAACTGCAGTCCTCAGTGACTTGAAAGTGAGTGCTAAGAACACAGTGGGCTAAGAGTGATGGCCTACTCACAGGGTGTAGTGGTCAGGTCTAGCAGATAAAGAGTCTCAACTTCGAAGAGCAACCTATCATGCATAGCATCTTAGCATTGGTGACTGACTTAGGCAGTAACTGAACTATGTCTAAGATGCTGATCCTTAAGCCACCTGGTGTGCACAGGAATTCCTTAAGGGAGCAATTACCTCTCTGTGAAAACGTGTCCTGGTGTGACCTAGTTGCAGTCTATAGCACTAAGGGATGAACAGGGAAGCCAAGTAATGGATATAGTTAGTACACGTGCTTTGAAATGTCTTCATATAATCTTGGTATCCTAAAAACACTTGAAGTTGCATTATGAGGAGACTGACTCCTGTGGGTTTTAGAGGCAGAAAGGAAAAGAGGTATGATGGTCGTCTCTAACACAGTACAGGTGCAGCAGGAAGTATGTATTTGCTGAGGCTGTAAGTATGGAAAAGTCTAATCACAGGCTACATAAAGGACCCAGGGTTTCATTGAAAGCAAGCCTGTTTGGTGCTTAGCTCCAAATTAGACTGGATCAGTCATCCAACATTTTATCTCTCCCCATGACACAGCATTACCAGAAGCTAGGAGAGTAATCAAATGGCCTTGTATTTTGTTATTGTGTTGGGCACGTAGATCCTATGGGAGAACCAAGGCTCAGATTGGATCCCTGCCTATAACACCCTGAGCTTTTGATTTCCAGTCACTCCATTACATACCATAGCCTTCAGAATTTCCAGTGTCTTGTTGAAGTGCCAATGTAAACTAGTTTGCCATATGATTAATATTTGGGGGCATTCCTTAAAGCTTAGAAGTTAGGATTCTAGCCGGGTGGTGGTGGCGTACGCCTTTAATCCTAGCACTTGGGAGGCAGAGGCAGGCGGATCTCTGTGAGTTCGAGGCCAGCCTGGTCTACAAGAACTAGTTCCAGGACAGGCACCAAAGCTACAGAGAAACCTTGTCTCAAAAAAAAAAAAAAAAAAAAAAAAAGGTTTGGATTCTAAGTAATTTTAAAAAAAAAAGCCTCAGACATTGCATAGTAAGCCAGCCAAGTCCAAGCTCATCTTTATCTGTTTTTTCTCCTACACTCCTTACATCCACTAGTACCTGTTTCATAACCAGGCAAGTAGTCAGTGAGGATTAATTCACTTGAAAAACATACTCAAAATGTTTCATCCACCCAGGAGCTGAGCTGGCCTGAGAACGTAAACCAGAGGTATAAAGTTGAAAAGAAAGGTGGGGAGCTACTGACAGCCTTGGGGCTGTTGAGGGACAGCCTGGAAGCATGGCTACTCTTGGGTTTGGTACCTGCCTTATTACAAAAGGAAAAGAATTAGGCCTGCAGCGACATTTGCTAGAATGTGAAGACCAGGATAGCTAGATGCTTTACAAGTGTAAGGCTAAATAGGATAGGTATTAGGAAGGAATATAGAAAAATAGCTTATTGACCAGGTGTGGTGATACACACCTTTAATCCCAGCATGGAAGAGGCAGACAGATCTCTGAGTTCCAAGCCAGCCAGGGCTACATAGTAAGACCTGTCTTTTAAAAAAAAAAAAAGGGAGGGGGGGAAGAAAAATAGTTTATGAGAGGTAGTCTTGTCATGATGCCAAGGGAGTTTCAGTTTAAGCCTGGGGGAAGTGAGAATGATGGATCATTTACATACAGTCCTGTTGTATCTCAAGCACATGTTAAACATACATCTCAATATGCTAATCCAATTTTTTTCCTAGTAGAAATCCCAGAATTATTATCCCAGATGATATTGCTACGAGATTTTGAGATGGCCTGCTATAGATCTGGCACTGTGATAAAAGCTTCATAAATGTATGAGCTCATTGAATTCACACATAGCACTGTGACACTGCTTTCATCTCTGTTTCCCTATAAAAAAAAAAAAAAAAAAAAAAAAAAACAAGAGCATGGAGTGGTACCTTGTGTCTCATGGCTAAGTAAGCAGAGGAGACAATGACCCAGCCAGATGGCCAGACCTAGTACTATATGAAGCTAGAAATGTTTGTGTTTTAAGAGACTCCCTAGAGCAGCAGTTCTCAACTTATGGGTTTTGACCCTTTGAGTGGTGGAGGGGTATTGGAAAACCAAGATACTTAATATTATGATTCATAATAATAGCAAACTAAACAGTTATGAAGTAGCAATGATTTTTATGGTTGGGGGTCACCACAACACGAAGAACCTATTAAAGGGTTGCAGCATTAGGAAGGTTGAGAATCACTGGCCTAGAGGTTTTGTAGATTACATCTATCGGGTCCTCAGTGCCTGCCTAGGTTTGTATTTTGTCTTGCTTTTTTTTTTCATTAAGTGATACTACCTAGTAATCTAGTCAAAAGAAGAGATACTTTTTCCTGTTGACATTATAATAAGAGATATACCAAAACAAAAGAAAGCAATTAACAAAAGAAATACAGTCTGTTTTACAACACTCAAAGGCTGCTTTCACATTTTGTTCCTGTTTTGTTTGGTTTTTATACTTAGGGTTGATGGTGCATGTTGATAAGAGAATCACCCTGGCAGCTTTCAAACAGCATTTAGAGCCATTTGTTGGAGTCCTGTCCTCTCACTTCAAGGTTTTTCGAGTGTACACCAGCAACCAAGAGTTTGAGAGCGTCCGACTGAATGAGACCCTTTCGTCGTTTTCAGATGACACTAAGGTTGATTATAATAATTCTTATAGAATTAGTCCATTTTAAGTAATAGGTTTGTGTAAACAGAGATTGTTCTTTCGTTTTTCAGCCCCCACACTCAAATAATCCCACAAATCTAATTACAACACTGGCTAGTGGCTCAGACATATTCCTAGGTAGTTCTTATATCTTAACCCATTTCTATTAATCTGTGTATCACCACAAGGCTGTGGCTCACCGGTAAGGTTCTGGCATCTTTCTCTTTCAGCAGCTACATGGTGTCTCCCTGACTCTGCCTTCTTTCCTCTTCTGTCTGCTTGGATTTCCCACCTTGAAAATCTATCCTGTCATAGACCAAAGCAGCTTCTTTATTAACCAACAGCAATAAAATATATCACAGCATACAGAGGGGAATCCCATATCAGGTTTGAAAGCTGCTTGTAGCCCTTCCAATGAAGGTGGAGCAGGTAGCCCCAAGGATAGGTCGCTGGCGGCTACTGAGTGTTTAGATTGTCCACCCAATAGGTATGGTTAAGTGTGAACTATGTTAGTTACAGTTCTAGTGATAGAGAGTCAGAGGTCAAGGTGTACCTTTTCCCCAGGAGCTCATGAAGTGGGAGATGGGGAAACCAGAAGATAACAACAGAGTGTGCCTGGGTTGCCCTACTGAGGCAGTTCATCTAAAAGCATGTTCTTGATTCCTAGATCACAATTCGACTGGGGAGAGCACTGAAGAAGGGAGAGTACAGAGTTAAAGTGTGCCAGCTCTTAGTCAATGAGCAAGAGGTGAGTGACACTTGAGACAACAGGACAGTACTAACACCTTCAGGAAGAGATGGCGTCTAGTCATCTCTTCTGTAGTACTCAGTTCTGCTGTGATAGTACACAAGAAACCTGTACCCAGTAAGGTTAGATTTACAAAACAGGCATAAGCAGGCTTTTCCTGCATTGAAAAGGAGCTAGATGTGTTTATGGTTGCCTTCTGGGAAGGATGGTACTGTGCTACAAGAGGGTGGCAGCTGTCCTGTGTAAGTACCTTCTGTGTCCAAGGTCATCATGGTTTTAGAGGCATTTCTATAGTATGTTGTATGACATTAGTTCCTTCAAAGACTTATTTAAACCCCATCAGTTATCTCTGTGGTATACGTCCTGTTTAATATTCCCAATTTGTAAATGAAGAACCTGGCACAGAGAAGTTAGGTAATGTACTCAAGATTACAGTTTGAAATCTGTATAAAGGCTCCCAGCAGGCTGGTGTAGGAAGTAATCAGAATATTTCCAAAATGTTCATGCATAACATGAATGCTGTAAACTTACTATACAATGCCTTCATTAATTAAACAATGTCTTATCAATCATCTATCATCCAGTTTTCATTCATATGCTTCTTCTGAGTCCTTTGTTATCTGTTAGAGATTGAGTGTACATTCCTTCATTGAAATCCATGGAAGTGTGCCTTTTACTTTCAAAATTGTTGTAGTTTTATAACAGATAGGGAAATATGAATGCATTATTCTAGTTAATCATCATGGTAACTCTGAAAGGAAGCTATTGTCCCCAATTTACAAATGAGAAGGCTGAGGCATAGGCTGTTAAGCAAGGCTGCTCATAACTGCTGAGCCTATAACTTACGGAGCTACCACTGAGAACAAGAAGATAGATTCTTAAACTCCATTTGGCTCTTTCTTCCTTGTACTGCCCAGCACAAATAAATATCTTCTTAACCCTTGCTTCACTGCAACACACAAGCTCTAATTCTGTGTTTATATTCCTAGCCATGCAAGTTTCTGCTAGACGCTGTATTTGCTAAAGGCATGACCGTGCGGCAGTCAAAAGAGGAGCTGATTCCTCAACTCAGGGAGCAGTGTGGCTTAGACCTCAGCATTGACAGGTAAGTAAGTCCCTGGCACTGGCTGCTTTCACGCTGCTGTACGTACCTTTCCTCCAGGATGTAGTGCTGAGTAGTAAGCAGTCGTCTCCTTGAGTTTCCCTGGAGAAGACAGAGTGTGATGTACTAGAGGCATTGCTTCTGCATCACCCCTGAATTTTAATGAGGAACCATTTATTTTATACTTTGAACACAGTTCATTTTTGGTGTCTGATGAATGTAAATTTTTGAATTAAGTATTTTAAATCATAGCATTTTTTATTTTTAGGTTTCGTCTAAGGAAGAAAACATGGAAGAACCCTGGCACTGTCTTTTTGGATTATCATATTTATGAAGAAGATATTAATATTTCCAGCAACTGGGAAGTTTTCCTGGAAGTTCTTGATGGTATTATTGGGTTTTGTTTTGTTTTTTTTGTTTTTTTTGTTTTGGAGTAATAAATATCAATTAGAAAGACAATAGAGCTAATGGAACCCTAACCACTTAGCACCTGACCCCAGATTGAGCTGTGAGAAGTGTGCTGAATGGTGCAGGCTGTGGTTTTGTGCACTGATATGTGTAGCATGAATTCTAGTTGTTGGTCTTCAACCCAGAGTCAGATACAGGAGTTAATGCTGAAGATGACAAACAGAGAAGCCAGCCACTAGAGAGTTCTTTTATCTCTACCAGTGCTCAGACCAAAAGGGGCGACCTGTCCCCTCAGACCTTGTCCTTTGACTTCTGGGGCAATCCACTGACTGCAGCTGTCTCCACCAAACCTCACACTACACTGTGTTTCTGTCTCCTCCTGCCTTATATTCCTCTCTCTGCCCAGCCACAGCCATATCACTCCTGTCTACACCTCCCTAGTTCTGGGATTAAAGGCACGGGATCCCAAGTGCTGGGATCACCTTTGTATGAGCTCTGTTTCTCTTTGAGACTGGATGAATCTAGTGTAGCCCTGGGTGACCTTGAATTTACAGGGATCCATCTGCCTCTGTCTCCTGAGTCCTGGGATTAAAGGTGTATGTCACCACTGCCTGGCCTCTAGTGACTTAGCTCTACACTCTGAACTTCAGGCAAGCTTTATTTATTAAAACACAAACAAAATATCACTACAGATATGATTCTTACTCCATCACTGAGATTCTTTTTTCTTTCCTTATCTCTCACATAACTGCTTGCATTATTTTTAGAGATATCCCTTGTCTTACGCCTTCTGATGTTTATTCCTTTCTCTCATTTTCTCATATATAAAAATTATAATTTAAAATTTTGATTTTTTTGGGTTCATTATGCAGAAAATTCTGTTGGTATTTTCTTAGGCGTGCTTATTATTTTCTTTATCATTGTCCCATATTTTATGTGGAGAATATGCTACTAGAAATGTGTCAAAGATGTTGCAAACAGCTGTGTTAGTGACCTAGGCTACTGTCACTTTAGAGTGCTACCAACAGGACAGCTAAATGGCAGAAGCTCAGTCTTTACTTAGGTCAGAGGTCAAGGTATTAGTGAATCTTGTTTCTATCTTTCTTGATCTTACTGGGGAGCTGTATCTCCCATGTCACTCCCCTAGCTTCCAGAGCTTGGTGGCCTGCTTTTGACTTGTAGCCAGGTACTGTGCCCCATCTTTTCTTTCATCTTCACATGGCAGTCTCCATGTAGGCTTGTCTGTACCCAGACTTCCCCATTTTCAGAATACACTAGCCATCTTGACTTAAGGTCCATCCACTTACTTTAATTTGATTCTCTAACTGTAATAAGGTTACATTCTGAGTTATTTTGGACTTGGACTCCATGTCTGTTAGAGCAGGCAGCTTGGCCATGACAGTGACCTGGAGCAGCACTTGTGCCCACCAGAATGTCCACTCTCTCTTTTGTTCTGGGACTGACTCAGTACTCTGCTCAGAGGAGTAGTGGGGGAAGTTGGCTTCAGGGAGGTCACATTGAGCTGAACGGGTAGTTTTGTCTTACATGATCTGATGCCATTTATGTCCACAATCTAGACAATAAGATCATAGTTCTTAGAGAGTTCAATAACCCTTCTTACTAGCTGTTTCTAATCTAAATCAGCTTAATTTAGGTAAACTTTCAATTACTTGACAACTTAACTGGGAGGCACCAGGCACATGCTGCACGCAGGTGTCCTTCTCCAGTGTGTGCAGCCTGAGAGAATAATAGCTTTTTCTGAGCAAACTAACACAGGGTCATGAAGGTCACATAAATAGGCTAGTGCCACAGAAAGTGGTAGTGTACTAGGTGGTAGGTATCTTCAATGTATCATGTCAGTATACATTTTAACATTGAAGTAGATGGACAAGAAATGAGTCATGGGATTAAATCTCAGCAATGTTTATTCAGCCATAATTGGCCAGATGTGGCTAGTCTCTGGAGCTATAAACAGGAATAAGCTAGGGATTGCCCACCACATGCACAGTCTGGGCGGAATGGAGCAGCAGGTGTATCTTAAGTTGCTAGTTGCTGAGACTGTCTAGCCACAATAGAAATTGTGTGTGTCTACTAGCAATTGACAGGTGAGCTGAATTGTGATCAGCCACTGAGTTTTGGCTTCAAAGAAAGAGGGATTGATGATCATTTGGTTGAGTAAAGAAGCAAATGAAGAGCCGGGCGGTGGTGGCGCATGCCTTTAATCCCAGCACTCGGGAGGCAGAGGCAGGTGGATCTTTGTGAGTTCGAGACCAGCCTGGTCTACAAGAGCTAGTTCCAGGACAGGTTCCAAAAAGCCACAGAGAAACCCTGTCTCGCAAACCAAAAAAAAAAAAAAAAATGCAAATGAAGGTGGCTTGATGGTAGTTTAGATTGGAGTCAGAGCTACTGGCACTGGAAGAGACTGAAGGGAAAATGATAGGAAGAGCAATGTCAGACAGGAGTTGGGAGGAAGCAGTGTAGCTTAGGACACTGATGGGCATATGGTAGCTGAGGTTGTCTTGTGAGAGTGGAGGGTTATGTATGCATCTCCTTTTAAGGAAAGAACAGGAGCTGGAGGCATGGTTCAGCAGCTAAGTGCGCTGACTGCTCTTGTGGAGGCCATGAGTTCTATTTCCAGCATCTACATGGTACCTCTCAACCATCCATGACTGCAGTTCCAGGGGCTCTGATATTCTCTTCTGACCTCCAAGGGCAGCAGACATGCCTATAGGCAGATAAATGTGTAGACAAAGATATACATGTAGGCAAAACACCCATACACCTAAAATAAGTACATAATTTTTTAAAGGGGCTTTAGATTTGACTCAGTGGTTAAAAGATCTTGCAGCTACTTCAGAGGATTTGTGTTTGATTCCCAACACCCACATCAGGCAGCTCACTACCTTCTGGCCTCCATGAGCCCCTGCATTCACACAGATACACACATAAATAACATGCTTTAAGAAAAAAAAAAAAACAAAAAGAGTAGATCTTTATGTTTAGTTAGGAACTACAGGAAAAGTAAGATTATAAGTAAGCCCTTAGAGAAAATAGGATGCTGGGTGTAATCCTGCATGTCCTTAGGTGTAGAGAAGATGAAGTCCATGTCACAGCTTGCCATTTTATCAAAACGGTGGAGGCCTTCAGAGATGAAGTTGGATCCCTTCCAGGAGCTTGTATTGGAGAGCAATAGTGTTGATGAACTGCGGGAGAAGGTAGGTTCATTTGAACAAAATTAGCTAATACACGTTTTTCTGTGTTGTGTAGGAAGTGAGTACCAGCCACTGTCGTCAGAAGTCTTTCGTGGTCTCTGTCCGTTAGGGTCCCTTAGATCTCATGTTTTGAAATTGCTTTGTTTAAAGGAGGACTTTCACTTTTCATTACTTAGCCAACTGTGTATTAAGTTTTTGAAATTAATTAGAAGTTGTTAAACTGTTGTATGGCTAAATGAACAAAGGCTAGAGAATTGAATGAAGAAGGTCCTAGGCCATACTATTCTGAGCATACGTGGTGGCATCTGGTCACACTTGGGTGTGGTTGGTACTTGAAAATAGAGTGAAGATATAGTTTGCATTTTACAATAATTCAGGTGTCTCGGGGAAGGGAGAATTGCTCTCTCCATCAGTGGTTCTACTTCAGTGGGCAATTTGTAAAACCTTTAATGTCCACAGTGCATGCCAGCAGTCCCCATACTTGAAATGTAACTCAGTTGCAGTTGCCTGGCATGTGCAAGGTCCTGGGTTTAATCCCCAAATAATTATAAGTATATTATATTTACATAAGAAGTAAAGGAAAAGGACAGATATGCTTCTTAAATATTGGGATAAAAATACTTCTGATCTAGTGCTAAAAGCCACAAAAAGAAAGGCATACTGCACAAAAGCTTAACTGTTCTGTATGGCTCCAAATGGTAATTTAGAAAACAGCTTACAAACAAAGCTAGAAGACAAAGACAGGAGGAAATTATTTGAAAGCAGCATGGGACACAATGCCCCTGAGGTGGGGGATTGGTTGGTTTGTTTTATTTAAGTCAAAACTCTCATTCCGTAGACCTGTCTGGCCTTGAACTCCTAGCACTGAGATCACAGGCACGCACCACACTCACTAATGCCCCTAGTGTAAATGTGACCACTGTATTAACAAAGAGAACATAAGCAGTTTAATCTGGCAAAGAATAACATCCTTTTTGAGTTCTTCTCAATGAAGATTTAGAAAATTAAAATAATACCTAGACCTGTCCAGCTTTGGGGCTAATGGGCAAGATCCTGTCCCTCTGATAGGTTTCCAGAGCAGCAGGCATTGTCAAGGTGACGTCAGCACGTCAGCTGAGCAGAGCTCCACATCCAGCAATGTGGTCAGGGGTCTATGTTTCTACAGTGATGTTTCAGGGTGTGATAGTTCTAATAGAACTTTATGCTTTTAGAAATGTGTCAAATGTGCTAGCATGTTCTAAGGATATGGGATTTGCATCATGAGCAAAGAGGCAGATTTCACTGTCTGCTTCTAATTTTTTAAAATCAAATATATTAGTTTTTAAATCCAGCTAATTTTGGTAGAAAAGGAAAATAACTTCTCAAGAATAATTTTTAAATAAACTTGCATATGACTTTTCTTTTCTAGTTGAGTGAAATCAGTGGCATTCCTTTGGAGGACATTGAATTTGCCAAGGTAAGGCCTGAGGACATTTGCATCCTGGTGCTGGGGCGCCGCAAATGTGATTCATGCTTTGACTCACCCAGCCATTTTTTTTTTCCTCCTCAGGGTAGGGGAACCTTCCCCTGTGATATTTCTGTCCTTGATATTCATCAAGATTTGGACTGGAATCCTAAAGTCTCTACCCTGAACGTTTGGCCTCTTTATATCTGTGATGATGGTGCCGTCATATTTTATAGGTAAAGTGCAATGGTTTTGTTGCTAGTGCTGATGTATTTGTGGTGTTGTACCTTTACACTGAGCAGTGGAAATACAGTGAGGGCTGCATACCACAACTTGATGTTTAGAATACCTGTGACCCCAGCAACAGAGAAGTAGATGCAGGAGGATCAGGAATCAGAGCCAATTTCAGCTATATATGGGTTTAAGACCAGCCTCAGCCTCAGCTATGTGAGAATTTTTTTTTTTTTTTTTAGCTTTTTAAAACAGGATTTCTCTGTGTAGTCCTGTCCTGGAACTTGATTTGTAGACCAGGTTGGTCTTAAACTCACTGAGATCCACCTGCCTCTGCCTCCCAAGTGCTGGCATTGAAGTCGTGTACCACCACTGCCCAGCTGTGAGACCCCATCTTAAAACTCTCCCCTAAAAATAACAATAATAAGTAAAGGAGGAGCCAGGCAGTGGTGGTGCATTCCTTTAATCTCAGCACTGAGAAGCAGAGGCAGGTAGATCTCTGAGTTTGAGGCCAGCCTGATCTACAAAAGAAAGTTTCCTATGGGCTATGACACATATGCCCATTCCCAGTAGCACACAGAAAACAAATACGAAACAGAGACCAGTGAGATTAATTATAATTGCAAAAAATTCTGTTAATCCAGTACATACAAAATGTTAATACAGCATGTCATTGACATTTGGGGGTAGCTTACATTCTTTGATTTATAGATGTCTTAAGAGATGCTGTGTATCTCCTTCCCAGCACAGCAAGACATACTTCAAGTGCTCTCTAACTATTGTGTTGGACAGCACACATACAAAGGAAAATGATCTTTGGAACCTGGAGGTCAAATCTAACTTGTTTCCCTAGCTCTTACCTGTAAAATGATGACAGTGCTGTTTTTCCTGAGAATCCAGGCTATTTCCTAGTGTTATCATCTGTTCTAAGTAGATGTTCAGTAATGCAGATTGTATTACTTTTAATACTCACGTGAGATGATTCTGTACCATTTTAAGAAATGACATGATTCACATTAGTAACCTAGGACATCCTGGTGTGCGAGAGCAAAAAGAGGAACACAGTAACGTCAGATGTAGGTGAACAGGGTCAGTGACCAGCTGGTCTGATGATTTGTATTTCACATAAAGGGATAAAACAGAAGAAGTAATGGAGTTGACAGAAGAACAAAGAAATGAACTGATGAAAAAGGAAAGCAGCCGACTACAGAAGACTGGACATCGTGTAACGTACTCCCCTCGCAAAGAGAAAGCGCTCAAGATCTATCTGGATGGGGCGCCAAATAAAGACGTGACTCAAGACTGACTGCCAGTGTAGCCTTCTCCCTGACGGTTGGTTTAAGTAATGATTCACTACTACTGGGTAGTGCCATTTTGGCCGGACATGGTTGGGGTAATCCCATGACACCAGCACTGATTGGACTGCCCTTCACCAATCAGAAGCTCAGTGCCCAGTGGGCCACTGTCTTGACTTGGAATCATGTTGTGCACTATGGTCAGATGTACTGTAAAGCCAAGGATGTGCAAAGAGAAACTAGCAAAGCCTGCTACTATGAAAGGGGAGGGGGACGAGTAGATTCACTGATTGCGGGAAAATGTGCACATAGCCGCTAGTAAAACTAGCCTCAAACAGGATGCTCATAGCTTAATAATAAAGCTGTGCAAAGGCCATGAATGAATGAATCTTCTGTTTATTTCATTGATACACACATTACCTCATTGACAGTTTGAAGCAAATGCAACTGTGTTGACGCTTAGAAAGCAGCAAAGAGGAGCTGAAGGAGTTCTTAGAACCAGCATCACCCATAGAAGAATTAGGAAGGTGTGTATTTTATTTCACTTTTTACAAAGTATTAAGAACCTTAGCAAAACAGCCCAGTATCTCTTTCCCTTTGGCCACTGCCAGTAGGTGCACTACAGCTGCTGCAGGTTTGTGATTAGAACCAACTGTACTTGAGCTATGGATGTAGAGAATGTCTTACTCCTTCACTCAGCATGTAAATAAAGGGGTCCTGCTGAGTTCTCCCAACTGCAGCTCTGCTGTTTGCCGTGGTTCTTCGCCTCTCATTCGTCATGGACATCTGTGTACACCGAAGCTCAGCAGCGCATATTTGCTCATTGAGGGTTCTCTGTTCAGTAGCTTCAGTCTTTTCTCTAGACATTTATTTTCAACAAATTGCTTCAAGTTTGAGTCTTCTAGAGTGCTTGTAAAGTCCCATTTTGATTTTTTAAGAGTCGATTTGTAGTTCTGTAGTGTAACGCTGGGGAACCATCTGCTCATCATATGGAATAAAGTTTCTCGGGGGCCTTGGTGTAGACTTGGTGCCACATGATTCATTGCAGAGTGTGCTAGAGTCAGCAGGCTTCTGCTCTGCTAAATACAACTTCTAAGAACACAGTTCTACTTAAACTTTGAAATACTATCTAATTTATAAAAGTCAATAAAAAGGTTTTGGTAAAACTTTTTTCATGCAAGATGCTGTTTACAACAATGAATACGCCAATAAAACATTTGTTCATGTTGCTGTGGGTTTTTTGTTTGTTTTGTCATTAAACCTCTGGGGACATGAATCTGGGTACAGAATGAGTTTGTTGTCTTTAAGTATGGCACTTTATTATCTGTATGGAATAAGTATCACCCTCTCTGATGAAGTGTATTTATAGTAAAGTTCTTCAAAGGGTCCTGACAGTACTTCAGAATCAGGTTTTTAAAACCCCCCCCTTTTTTTTTTCCTTTTAAGAAATGCTTAATGAGGGCTGGAGAGCTGGCTCAGTGGTTAAAAGCACTGGCTGCTCTTCCAGAGGATCTGAATTCAATTCCCAGCAACCACATGGTAGATCACAACCATTTATATTGAGATCTGATGCCCATTTTGACCTACAGGCATACATGCAGATACAGCACCATATACATAAAATAAATATTTTTTTAAAAGAAACACTTAATGAGACTATAGCAGATGTTGACTGTTGTTTGAATATAATTAAGGAATTCTATAATATCTTAAAAGTCTCTTAGGTCTGGTCCAGGCTTGGGACCTAGGCATCAATCTGCTCCCCAGGACTGACTTTCTGGCAAGCAGTGGAAGTTGGTAGAGTGGGCTTACTTGCCTTTCTTCTGGTTTGGCATAGTGTTCTCAATGGCTGGCACAGTTCTTCCCATTTGTCTGCCCCTTGGTATTTGCCTTCTGGGTTTGTTGCTGTGTATGAGTCTTTGCAGGCATATTGCACATACCAAGAATAGAGGGAATGCTTCGTAGAAAAGAAAACTTAAAGACCAGCTTCTCAGTGCATGGGGGTGAGCCAGGAGCAGGAGCTTTCTCAGGGAAGTCACAGAAGTGAGAGGCAGCCCCTCGGGGCTTCAGGGAGTTGGTAGATCCTGAAGCAGGCCAAATGCACTGAATCGTGACCATTCTCTAGGGGCCACAGAGGTTTTGAAGGGCTTTTATTAGGGCAGATGAATTGTGTCAGCCAGGTACAGACTGTCAGAACCATGTAGCTGTGCCTCTGAGGCCCTGGCTAAGGTAAAGAGCATTCTTCTAGTCAAGAAACTTATCTTTGCTTTCGTGGCTATGGCCCATTCAGCAAGCCTACAGGGGGAATATATGAAAGGGACAGTAATGGCAACAAAGTGGAGGAGCCTGCTCTAGAAGTTAATGTCTTGTAATGGAAAGTATGCTACAGTGGATGGTTCCAGGCCCTGGCTACACTGTAGGGATATGGTGGCACACCCATAGTCAGAAGCAGCTTGATGGTCTGAGCTGTTTGGAAGCCCATGATGTAAATCTGTACCTGATCTGTGACTCTGGAATGCAGGAAGATCCTCTGCTGGCTTCTAGAATTCTCTTTGCCATTGAACTGTCAATCTCTCTGGACTCATCTCTGGTCAGCATCAAAGACCTTGCAATTCTTGAACCTATGATTTGCAAGTTACAGTCTAGTGTCCAGTAGTATGGATTATTTAACTTAAATAGTTCTGTCCAATTTTTGAAAGACAACTATACTTTGGTCTCGCTAATCGTCTTATAAAAATTCTGTGAGTCCTGGAATCATATGCAAAATGGTATGCATGAAGTTTTCTAGGGGCTAGAAGGTGGCATGTGTCCAGTTTACAAGAGTTCGTGACTCAAAAGAAGCTCACACCTCAGCTGAGTGTCCATGGAATTTGAAGATGCTCCTTCAGGGCAGCCATTCCTACACCTGTGTTGTTTTTCATAAGTTGACTTTTAGAAGCTACAAAAACATTGGATTACCTCAAGAATTCATCAACATCATTTAGAAGTGCAGCTATCAGTAGGGTCAAGGTAGAAAAGCAAAGGGGAGTTGAAAGAGGTACATTACCCCTGCTACCTAATAAACATCATCCTAGAGAAGTTGATCATGATTGGAACTGGGAATTACCTGGCACCCCCCTCACAAATTGCTGGAAGATAGCACCCTTTTCTGCCTTTGTGTACCCCCAACTTCCCTATACTGTGAGCACACGGATTTCAAGCTCTTGCTGCTTGGGTAGCATGCTTAGAGCCAGTCACTTATGGGTAAGTACATACTATATTTGTCTTTCTGCGTCTGGGTTACCTCACTTAATATGATGTTTTCTAGATTCATCCATTTGCCCACAAATTTCAAGATGTCTTTTTTTTTTCCACTGTGAAGTATTCCATTGTGTAAATGTACCATATCTTTATCCATTCTTTGGTCGAGGGGCATTTAGATTGTTTCCAGGTTCAGGCTATGACAAACAATGCTGCTATGAACTTAGCTGAGCACATGTCCTTGTGGTACGATTGAGCATCTTGTGGGTATATACCCAATAGCGGTATTGCTGGGTCTTGAGGTAGGTTGTTTCCTAGTT
>JAQHUG010000133.1:1229796-1277766 GCA_028555095.1 Dicrostonyx torquatus
TACAGCAGACAGTTCACACTGCCACTTATAACAGCCGAGGCCTACAGCAGACAGTTCACACTGTCATCTATAACAGCCGAGGCCTACAGCAGACAGCTCACACTGCCATCTAATAACAGCCGAGGCCTACAGCAGACAGTTCCCCTCACCTATCTGCTGTACCTCCCAATGGATTTTTAAAGTGCCTTGATTTATGGCAGTTTTTTTTTTCTGTTTTGAGAAAAAAAATAACCTTTATGAAACCATTATAAAATTAGATCATAGAATTTATGGTAATCTGAATCTATGTTCCTGGGGCATGGTTGCTCATATTTCATATTTGGCTCCCAAATAAATTTTTATTCCCTTTTAGGTGATAGCTGTTTTGTTGTTGTTGTTTGTTTGTTTTCCTTTTTGATATCTCAGTTTTAAGGTCTTAAAGGACCTGCCCAGGGTCACCCAGCTTGCCACAAGTGTCTCTTCACCTCTGCAAACATCTCAGCATGGACCCCCCTTCAGTACCAGTCCCTTTCCTCTACCCGAGGCACAGCCTGGCAGCATCTACCTGCACCAGGGCTGAGAGAAAACCAGAGACTCTGGGGGCCTGGGGTGACAGGGGCAGCATGGGATTCTGTTCAGCTGTAGCCATCTGTCTGTCCTGCTCTTCCCTCGGCCTGACAGACATCCCAGAAGCTGGTCATGAGCTGCAGCCATTCCAAGGAGGCTGTTTTTGTTGTCAGGAGCTATATTTAGGAAACCAGAGTGTGAGGCCTGGAAGTGAAACCGAAAACAATGTGGACTAGGCCAGGGGTGCCTAGAAACCGCCCCAGGGCCTTGATGAGACCCTGGAAGAACGGAAAATGACACAGGAACCTCTTGGCTTCTCTGTTAAGCTCACAGTTTATCAGCAAAGAGGTCCTGGGAAGCAAAGGTCAAAAGCCTGGGGGTAGGAGGACAGCAATGGGTTTTGCCCAGCTTCCAAGGCACCCATTGGAACTGGTGGCAGAGGAAAAGTGAGCCTCAAAGCCTCAGGCCATGGTGGGAGGCAAAGATTTAAACACAAGTCCCTCAGATCCCCAGGGGATCACTCTGTCTGCTGCTCTTAATGTCTCAAAATGCCCCATTTGGGGTCGGCTAGATGGTTCAGCCCACACAAGTGCTCACCACACAAGGCTGATGACCTGAAGTTCTACCCTTAGGATCTGTGCAAAGGAGAGAACAAACTCCACGAAGTTGTCCTCTGACCGCCACACTCATGCCATGATTACCCACACTCTGCCCCCACAACAATAACCTACAAATTAAATGCTAATGCTCCATTTTGGATTTGCTCCCCCAGACCAAAATTTCCATGTTGACGTCCTAGCCACTAAATACTGGAGTAACATTTCATTTGTATTTTAGTAAATAAAGTTTGCCTGAAGTTCAGAAAGTAAAACAGCTGCGCTGGTCAGCCTTACAGACCAGGCAGTGGTGACACAAACCTTTAATCCCAGTAGCCAGGCTAGTTTGCCATAGAAACCAGGTGGTAGTGGCGCATGCCTTTAATCCCAGCCCTAGAGAGGAAAGTAAGACAGGAGAAGACAGTTCTCAGTCAGTCTCATTCTGAGGATTCCTAGAGGCAGGATCGCCAATTTCAAACTGAGGTAGAAATAAGAGCCAGTGACTGGCTGTTTTGCTTTTCTGACCTTCAGGTTGAAGCCCAATATTTGTCTCTGGGATTTTATTAATTGTGCTATAAAATCCTTCAGAACATGTCCTGGAGATAAGGTCCTTGCAGCTCAACGAATTCAAGTAAGACCGTGAACTCCTAGGAAAAGCCTCACCTGGGTTAAAGATGCTGCAAAGCTGACTAAGAGAACTTCCAGGTTGTGGGGGTTGGGATGTTGCATACTAGAGCTAAATTATCTCCAACTCCACCACTGTGCCTAAGAGAACATCCTTGTGATTATCAGCTACACTAACAGGCCCGGCCTCTCACCTCTGCCCTCTTCTCCAGAGCCCACAAGGACAGGAACACCACTGAAGTGTCAGGGACACTCCACAACATGCTTCACCTCAGTGTGGGCTGGTGGACCTCATTCCAGTAAAGAAGTCCCTTTACAATTGACTCACAGTGTGGGGCTCACCCCAGGACTCTGCCTATCAACACAACTCAACTTCAGGTTCAGCCCAGAGCCCTCTGTGAGGAAACAAGGACACCAGATAGGACAACAGAAATGCAGAAAGGGTCCAAGACTAGTCAACTGACCAAAGATGACAAGGGCAACAGAGGGCAGGAAAGTCTGTGCCCCGCCTGTCACCTCCCACTCAACACCCTCACACCAGCTATCAGTCACCTCCCACCTGCCACCCTTACATCACTTCCTTTCCCACTCTGAGCAGAGGAGCCCTACTTTCTGTACAAGGAAACTGGGGCAGTCTCTTGTCAAGGTCACAGATCTGTAGCAGGACTGTAGGAGGGCTTTGGAGACTAGGGCAGACGGGGGGGGGCGGGGGCGGGGGGCGGGGGGCGGGGGGCAGGGGCGGGGGGCGGGGGGACAAGGGCAGACGAGGGCAGGAGGTGGCAGTGTGAGGAAATGAGTGTCCCAGAGCTCTCAAGGAGGGGTACCCTCCCTGCTGGATGCAAGAGGGCAGGCCCTTCTAGGCTGGCCTTGGTCCGAGGTGCCCAGGAAAATAGTGGTGGCCTCCATCCTTCAGTTGATTTCCATATCAGTAAATTCTAAGGTGTGTGTGTGTGTGTGTGTGTGTGTGTGTGTGTGTGTGTGTGTGTGAGAGAGAGAGAGAGAGAGAGAGAGAGAGAGAGAGAGAGAGAGAGAGAGAGCACATGTGTGTGCAGGGTGGGAATGCAGAGGTCTCCAGGTCAGTCTTCCCCCACTGCTAAAGGGCCCCTTTTTGGCCTCAGAATGAAGCCAGATGTAGGAGCCTGTAACAAAAACCTGTGTATCTGTCTCTAGCACAGTGGGGTGCCTGAGCCTTTCCCAAAGGTGGGGCTGTAAGCTGTCCGCCAGCTCAGGGCTTTGGGGCAACCTCGCCCAGGGCTCTGGTCTGGCCTCTGCTGTAGAGACAGCCCTGTGGAAAAATCTGGGCAGGAGTCGGAGGCCGATGCCAGCCCTCATTATCCTAAAGTGCTAGTGTCTGCAAAAGTCTGGGTGGGTGACCTGCCAATTCTCCCTCCCCCACATGTTACAACCCAGGAAGAGGAGGGTGACAGTCTATCTCCACCTCAGTGGAACTCACCCACCACCCTGGACTTGGCTCTTGGCACCCTGAGGTAAGGAGTGCACCCTGCCCCAATCCTCAGCCTATACCTGGACTCCTCCCACAGCCTCCTTTCCCTTCACCACAGATCCAGCTAACAACCCAGTCAGGACCCTGAAGTCCCACACCCCACGCCCCCATGGCTTCCTGGTACATTCTTTGAGCCTGAGTCCTCCTGCTCAACGTTTCCTCTGGAGAAGTGGGCCAACATTGCTCTAAACAAAGCTTCTTCTTGGTCCTCAGTCTAGTCAAAGGACTGCTGGCCCCTCTCCCTTTCTCCCTCCTCCCTCTCTCTCCTCTCCTCCCTTCCTACTTTCCTCTGGCCATGATATGAGCAGCCCAGCGCTATCATATATGTGTTCCTTGCTTTGATGTTCTGCTTCTTCACGGTCCCCCAAACAACTCACTACAGACTGAAACCATGAGTTGAAACACACTTCTTCCTTCAGAATTGACTGTTTATAGTGATGACCAAATGACACCCTGGGACAAAGGTGCACATGATGCTAAAGAGAATTCCTTACTGCCCTGGCCTCTCATGTCGGCACCGCCACCCCCCGCCATGCTACCCCACCCACAGCAAGTCCCACTCATCCTCCCTTACATCAGCCGGAGCAGAGAGCTGGGTCAGGCCTTCTCAGGCCTTCTCCCCTGCTGCTGCCTCTGCTCAGCGCCCTGTCTGGGATTCTGTGCTACAGATTCGAGCCTGCAACACCTGGCAAAGCCATGTGATCAGTAGGTCCAGAAACAGCAGAGAGTCAAGTTCTTGCTGGGTTCCCAGTAACTAAATTCAGTCCCAGGTTCCTATAGAAAGTGTTGAGTACCAGAGAAAAACAGGGAAGGACAGGCTTCTGCTCACCTGACCCTCCCAAAGGCATTCTTTTGGGACCAATTCCTTCCAGAAGTGGGGCTTGGAGGAGGGGCTCTGATTGAGGATTTCCATACATGTAGCAGAGGGACTGTTCTGAGGCAGGACCTCAGGTGTCCTAAGCTGGCCTCAGACTCACTAGTTAGCCAAGAATGACCTTGAACTTCTGACCCTCCTGCCCCACCTCCTGAGTTACAGGGCTGCTTCACTGCTGCAGGCCTCCAGACCTGACAACTGTCACTAGCGCGGGTGCACCTTCCAGGCCTCAGACCCCAGCTCGTAGGCAGCAATATTCCTGAAACAAGAACAAAGACCTAACCCATCCAAGCCCACAGTTTCGAGGAAGTCTCTACAAGCACTAACCTTGCCTTCTGGCCTCTGTAGTTCTGCTTCTGGCTGACTGTTCTTGCTAATTGAGGTGTGTCAGCCCAGGATGTGCTTTCTATGCATAAAAGCTCCCCTGAGAAACGCTCAGGTCCGAGCTCCGGTCTGGAGCACCCAGTGTTGTCGCCAGATACCTGACCACCCAAGGTAGTAGCTGGTCAGCTGGTAAAGACTTTCTACTGTCTTGAACCTGTGTCCAAGTGGTCTTCCCTGGTGGACACCTCACAATGTCACCATGCCTGGCTTATACGGTGCTGGGGATGGAACACAGAGGGAAAACTAGCAACTCTACCTAACTGACCTACAGCTTCAGCTGTGTAGTGAGGTTTACCATTCCCAGAGAGGGTCCTCTCTCCCCTCAGGTCAGCAACAAAGATGTTGTCCTCCAGCCACTAGCCACCCCCTTACCCACAGCTCCCTCCTGTAGCCCAAGTCATCCTCTAAAAACACAAACCTAATTATGCATATCCCTGATCATAGATGTTCTGAAAGGGCTGAGGGCCCTCAAGAAGGCTGAGCATTGGGCTAATTCAATCAGCGCATAATTGGAACAGACAGCTGCCTTCCTGGCCTCCATAACAGCCTGCATCTGCAATGCTGTGTAAGAAATTAATGTGACAAGGGAGACTCGAGTGGAAAAAAACAGCACTTCCCCCCAGTGACCAGTAAGTGGGGGAGGGGCTGTGGTTCACCTCCAGTGACCAGGAAGGGGGGGGGCTGTCGTTCTAGAGCTGAGGAGCTGTCTACCTTCACAGTTCCAAGTCCTGGAACCCATAAAATGTGGGTCAACCATTTGACCTCCTGTGGCTTCAATCCTCACTCACCCAGCAACCTGCAGAGGGATAGCCTTGCATCCTAATGACTAACACCAGTAAGGGGGTGACATGGATGGAACCCTCACATTCCTGCCAGTAAGGGGGTGACATGGATGGAACCCTCACATTCCTGCCACTCAAAAGAGGTGCTCCTCGCCTCTGCAAATTAAGGACCTGGTTTTCTGGTTGCACATAAGGTCTGAGTGCACTTAGCAAAAGGGCCGGGGATGTCCAGGCTCTGGGTCTACCCAGCTCAGGAGACCTGAGCCCTAAAGTTCAGCAAAGCAGAGCCTCTGAAAACCTCCATTCTGAGGACTCTGCTCTTGAGTGTGGCACAGGGTCAGTGCCTAACCTGCTGTCCTACCTGATGTTCTGACTTCCCCAGGACCTAGATTTCAGCTCACACATCTAGAATCCTTCACCTACCTGGCCTGCAGTTACCCTCAAAGACTAACACAAAGAACCAGGTGTGGTGGCACGTGCCTGTAATCCCAGTACGTGGAGGGGGAGGGTTGGTCACTGAGGCAGGAGGATCACTGAGAGCTCCATGCCAAATGAGGCAGAATGAAACTCAAACAAAACAATACAAAAGGAGTCTCCACCCAGTATATTTTCTAATGCCTGTGATGCCAGCTCTTTGGGGGCCAAGACAGGAGGATGCCACAATTTTGAGACTATCCTGGGCTACATAACAAAACCCTATCTCAAAAAACCCAAAACATAAAAACAGAAGTCTTGACTTTTCTTGTGATATGGGTTCTTTGGCAGCTTGTTGGAGGCTGGGGACCCTTCTCAAAACAATGTGTGGGGGTTGATAAGGGAGCCGATGAGCTCACAGCAAGAAGGACCCCCACCTAACTGAGATTAACAGAGTTGCGGTGTCTGATGGCTTATTTGTATCCTGGATAGCAATGTCCAGTGGCAGCTCTTCCTTTTGAAGTAGGGTTGAGCACGAGTGCTGCCTGAAAGTGGCAACGGCCCTGGAGAGGGGGAGGTCAGAGGACTGGGAGTTTAAAAGATTATCCTTGGAGCCGGGGCAGTGGTGGGACACACCTTTAATCCCAGCAGTCGGGAGGCAGAGGCAGGCAGATCTTTGTGAGTTCGAGACCAGCCTGGTCTACAAGAGCTAGTTCCAGGACAGGCTCCAAAAGCCACAGAGAAACCCTGTCTCAAAAAAACAACAACAACAAAAAAACCAAAACAACAAAAAAAGATTATCCTTGGATTCATAATTAGTACTAGGCCAGCCTATAAAAAGAGTCACGTGACAGCACTAAGAAAGCACAAAGTATGTGTGATGGCATTGGTACCTGGTTACACGTGACTGGTGGGCTCCATTTAAGACAGTCAAGATTGAGGAAATAATTTTAAGAAGTTAGAGAGGCTGGGGTGATGACTCAGTGGGTAAAGCATTTGCCATTTGCCCACATGAGAACCTGAGTTTGATCTCCAGCATCCACATAGAGAACTGAGCATGGTGAGGAATGCCTGTGATGTCAGCACCGGAGAGGCTGAGCCAGACGGATCCCAGGATCCCAGCCAGCCGAGCAGAACTGGTAAGCTTCACATTCAGTGAGAAACCCTGTCTCAAACACAACAAACAACAGACAAAAAGTGGGTAAAAACAGAGACAGGCTCTTTTTCTGTGTAGTTGGGAGGGCGATGCTGGCGGAACCTCTACTTCTATGTCACCATTCTTTAGCAACTCAAAGGTTAAAGGTGCTTGCTGCCAAGCCTGCTGACCTGAGTTCAATTTCCAGGACCCAAAGGATGGACAGAGAGAACAAACATCTGTCAATTGTCCTCTGGCTACACGCACACACGCACACACACACACACACACACACACACACACACACACACACATTGGCACACACCACCACATATACACATGCACATAAAAAGAAATAAATATTTAAAAAATATATCACAAAGAATTTCCTCAGCTCCCTTGAAAAGAAAAGCAGGAAAAGATGAATAAAATTCAAAGCTTCTCAGAACAAAACCAAAGTTGCTTAGCTCTGTACAGAAGAAAGCATCACCTCAGGCCTCTTAAGTTTCAAGGCCTGTTCCACTTTCTTTTCCACGATTATTTTTCCTCTCTCTTCCTCTTCCCGCAGAATTCTTCCACAGCAGGGCACAAAGGGGGCGTCAGGAATTTCTAGACTTTTCGACTTTAGCCATGCATGTTAATGAGCCTGGAAAAAGTTTTAATACACTTCTGTGGTGGAAAAACATGCTTGACTTCATTTTGCTCAGAAGTAGCTGAGTCTCTGCTTCCCCCTCAGGGGCTGGCAGAGAACATGGGCTTTACTACAAGGGAAAAGCCTCATCAGGTGGCCCAGGGCACGCCAGGGGCCTGCCCGAGCCCCCAAATGCCTGATTTACTTCACCACTTAAGCAGACAAACAGCCTGGCACATAGTAGAAGCCCAGGAAAATGAGTTCTCTTTGCTCTCACCTTTTAAATCCCAGCAAGAAGTAGGAGGCAGAAAGACTGCTCTACACAAGGTGGCACTGAACTGACTGTGACCTTGAACTTGGCCCTTCTACTAGATTTGTGTCCTCCCTGGGGAAGGAAGTCTCCATAGACAGGGACCCTGGAAACAATGGAAGAAGTAAAGGCTGCTGGGAGGGGACCTGAGCCTACATCCTTTGGCTCCCAGGCTGGAGAAGGCCACGGTCTCTACCCATCTTAGCCCCAGGGATCCAGGGTATGGGGCACTAGTTTGCCTCTGTCTTCAAACTTGAACGTCCCTCCATTCTGAGCAGTACTCTCTCTGCCTCCTAGGCCGGACTTCTCTTCTTAGAGATCCTAACTGAGGAAACTAGAAAACCCAGGCTGACCTCCTCCAGCAGTGTTCTCCTCATCCCATTGCTGCAGTGTGGCCAGTGTCTCCTGACACTGTATACCAGTCTCTGAAAGTACCCTGCCTCAGCGGCTGAGAATGCCCCTCTGCAGCAAGAGGAAAAGACAAACAACGGCTCAGTCAGGGAAGGACTTGCTCTCCAGGCATGCAGACCTGAGTTTGGATCCTCGAGCTGTTGGGGGCAGAGACAGAAAGATTCCTGGGGTTTACTGGCCAATCTGTGAGCTTCGGTTCAGTGACAACCCTGTCTCAAAAATAAAATTAAATAGGGAGTGGCTGAGGAAAACACTGTATTGACCTCTGGCCTTTACACGCATGTGCACACATATACACAAGGAACAACAAAGATAGGTAAGAGACCAGAGTTTGTTTTCTATGATCCTCAGGGCTTTGCTGTCCCTGGGGAGGGCTCAGTCACTGTGCATGTTGTCTCTGGTTGTCCTTTGTAAATTTGTCTTTCTATTTCCAGCAAAGTAGGGAGTTGGTGTCAACCAATGAAGCTTGGTCCAAATGACACACATTGCAAGCAGGTGGCTGAAGGGTTGAGGAACTCTCCTGAAATTACAGCTGCAAGTGCCTGTGACTTTTTGTATCAGAAATATTTATTTTTTAGTAGAAATGGCCAAAATTTACAGTTTTTTTTCTAGTTCTACCATTTAATCCTCTATAGTAGCTTTAGGTATTTAACTTCACCAAACTCCAGTGTCCTCTCCCCAAAACAATACCAATGTCACAATGTTACAAGGATCAGGAAATAAAATACGCACAGCCTGCAGTGATACCAGTCGGCAAGCAGTGGACGCTTAGGAACACAGAGGAATGAATACAGGCCAGAAAGATAATCACTCAGTTTTCTAACAAATAAAACCCATTCTCAGAGCTGGAGAGATTTTTGGTGGGTAACGCGCTTGCAGTTCAAGCATGGAGAACAGAGCTGGACTCCCCAGGAGTGGCGGCGCACACCTGTAATCCCAGAGCTGGGGAGGCAATGACAGGTGGACCCTGAGGCTCCCCAGCCAGCCAGTCCACCCAAACAGGTCAATTCCAGATTCGGCGAGAGACCCTGTCTCAAAAAGGAAGATGGTAAACAGAGAAAAAACACCCGATGCCAATCTCTGGCCTCCATGTACACACAACACAGGAACGTATTACCCAACCCCCACCCCCTCTCACACACACACACACACACACACACACACACAACTTCATACACTCTGTTCTGGCTCTTGTCTTCAGCAATTCTTCTGTGTAATCTGTTTCTATTTCCTAATTCATCTACTACTTGTGTCAATTCATCACTGGGTGCCCACTCCATCCCAAGCACAGACAGAGGTGACACATAACAAAAGGAGACCCCTGATTTCTAGGGGCTCAAAACCTTCCAGAAAATGCTCTTATCTGTACTTTACGAACTTCTGTACTCACCAGCCAGAGCTCCCCAAAAGTGTCCCCACGTGCCCTGCCACTAATCCTTGGTGCTATGGCACCCCTAGACCTGCCCTCTGTAACAGGAAGCTCCAGGCTTTATCAAAACATGAATTAACCTGAATGAGGTTCCAGGTCTGATCACTTTGGTTTCTAAGAAAATTCACCCACCCCACCCCCAGCTCTGCACCTCATCTTTAAATGGGATAAGGAGTAAGTTACAAACAGAGTTCAGCTGCTTGTAGTGTTATCTTAGCTCAAGGACTGAGCTATCTGAGCTCATAAGGAAATTACTCTGCAATATATTAGTAATGTCTACCATAGAGTGGGGCTTTGACAGAGGTCTGTGCCCAGTGCTTCCATTACATCTTCTTCTGTTTGCTTTGTTTTGGGGGCAGGATCACAAGTAGCACACACAGGCTGGTTTCAGATTCAGGATGCAGCCAAGGTTTGGCCATGACTTTCTAACCCCCTCCCCCGTCACACACACACCTCGGGAGTGCTGTGCTAGGACTGCAGGCGTGCACACCCTCACCCAGTTCTTACAGTGCTGAGGATTGAACCCAGGGCTTTGTGCTTGCTTGGAAACAGTCACATTCCCAGTCCCCCACTCCTTAAAGAACTCGAAGTGAGCCGAGCCCCGTAGGCCCTGCGAGTGCTACAGTTTATACCCACCAGACCCCATGAGGTGCTCCATTCGCTTTGGCACAGGACCTGTCTGCACACATACAGGTTTTCATCTGTTTGGTCTGGCGCCTTGGCCACTGTCACCTCTTAGAAACTCACGGGCACCAAATCAGAGCAAGCATGACCTTACAGCAGAATAAACACCATTCCTGATTTATCACACATCTTCTGTAACCTACTGCCTGCCTACCGTGAAGGGCTGAGAAATTAAGTCAAAAGGGAAAATTTACATCTGCTCCACATCCTATTTTCTTTTGGGGGCTGGGGGTGTCTGCTATGTAGCCCAGGCTGCCCTCTAACTCCTGATCCTCACGACTTAGGCTCCCCAGTACTAGGATTACAGGTGTGTGCTGCTGGGCCAGCTCACTGTTTCCTGGTTCAATGCTCCCTCAGGCAGTCAGCACATGCTCTTTCCCACAGAGCAGGGCTTGGCACTCAGAGGTGAGGGACCATGGCCACACAATAGGCCTCTGGCCCATATAGTTCACGCTCCAAATTCCACAGTACTGTGCTATTCTGAAATGCACCTAAAGGCCTTGTTCCTTTTCCTCCGTGGTGCAGAGGTTACAATGACAGTGGCAGTAGGTCTAGTGAGATGTGACTTGGTCTCCATCCATCGCTTCCCTTCCTTTGCTGAGATGACAGGAGAAGCAGCTTTCTGCCAGATGTGGGACACCAGCCAGGCTGGTCCAACTGTGGCCACCACTGTCATTACTCAAGGGCAGTAAGTACAACCTCTGCCCTATCCACCCCACCCCAGCCATTCCCTTCCACTGCTCCTGCGTTCCACTCTGAAGGAAGAACGGACATACTGAGGCCTCTGTTGGCTCTGTTTGGGCCTGTCTTCCAATATCCACTGCTGATGGGAGTCAAAACGTCACTGATACCATAAAACCTCCCTGGAGACCCAAAGCCCCTGGGGCCTAGCATCCCTAACAGAGAAATAGGGGGTAGTTCTTTCCGGACGCTGGAGAGTGGGTGTGGGGTCTCTTACAAAGAGGCTGGGTGAAAGGGGTGGGCATAGATTCCTGGAAAGCCACCAAAGCCCACCTTGTCATTCCAGAGCTCATGCTACGGGCCTGTGAATGAGACCATGGGCAGTCTTAACATCAACTAGAGGCCCCAGTGTGGGCTGAGAAGGCAGGGCTAGCAACACTGGCTCTCCCTCTACTGCGGCTGCCATACTGCAGAGGCCATTTCTGGAGGCAGGACTGGGGAAAGTGCTGCCCCATCGAGGGCAAAAGGAACCAGGAGTTATTTGGAGTTTGGCTTTAATGTGTTTTTGTTTTGTGTTTTGTTGTTGCTGTTTTTGAGACGGAGTTCATTCTGTACTCAAGAGTAACTCAAACTTGCACCCCTCCTGACAGCCTCCAGAGTGTGGAGGTAATACCATACACATCCAGATAATCTTTCAAATTAGGTCCCAGTACATGTCTCTCCCTCACCCCCATTACAGTCATTCTCATCAACTTAGACCATGAAACCCAACATGAAAACGTTCAGCAGAACCGCTATATACAGGCTGCCCATGCGTGCTTCAGCATTGCCAGGGCATAAATTTCATTCATCCATTTCATTTCATATCTCCTGGTGCCTAAATCATGAGATCTGAGAGGGGAAAGATTCGCTCATGATGGACAGAAAGTGAAACCACAATCACTGTGAGGGGCAGTATGGAAGCTGTTCAACAAGCCTGAAACCAAAAGCCAAAGGGGCCAAAGAGATGGTTCAGTGGTTAGAGTATGGCTGCTTTTTCAGTGGGTCTAAATGAGATTCCCAGCATCCACATGGCAGCCAATAACCTTCTAATAACCCCAGCTCCGGGGGATCCAATGCTCTCTTCTCGGGTATCAGGCAGGAGAGTGGTACTGAAAGGGTCTAAGAATAAGAATATAAAAATGTAGATTCCAGAAATAGGAATGTAGAAATAAAGAAATATAAAGTTGTAAGCCTAGGAGAATGAGAACAGACCGTCAGCAGCTTTCTCAGTAGCTTAAGGACTAACTATTAACAGTGGGTTACTCCGCTTTACAACCCATAGCTCTGTTTACAAGGCCAGAGCATCTCTCTGCAAACTGAGAGCTAGTCTACGGATATGAGCTGAGCCAACTTTTAGGAAGTTAGGACATATGACCTCTGGGTTACGCATTATCCCTGCTATGTGAAACTGGCAGCATCAAAGGGGAGAGCACAGGGCTTCAGTAAACACCGCCTGAAGTACCAAGGAAGACAATAGATTTAAGAGCAAACACTAGTTTAACTAAAAAAACTCTGTTAATGGAGATTGTAAAGTAAAGCAATCTGTATCTGAGTTTTACCTTGAGACTGTAAGAAATTCCTTTGTTTAGACCTAATTCTTGGTGCCCCTACTATAAAAAGGTGGGTTTAGAAACCGGTCTTTGCCACAGCCTTACAGAATCCATCTCTGGCTGTGGTCTCAGCTAGCTGATAAGTTTTTTGTGCCCCATAGAGATTTTTAATTTTTTTAAATTTTTTTCCTGGATTCTGGTTTCTGGAATAAAGTTTGCTTCTGGTTTATTAGACTTTGGTGGTCTGTCCCCATCTTTGCGAGATCCTCCTGGACCCAACAGTACATAATCATACATGTAGGCAAACATCCATACACATTTTGAAAAACAAAAAACCCTATAAACTGGGAATCCCACTGCCGAGTATATCCCCACAAGAATGGAAAGCTGTGTCTTTTTTAAAATGTGTGTGTTACATGTATGCATATTTATTCATTGGCGTGAGTGCGTGCGAGGCCAGAGACTGACATCAGATCTCTTTCTTCATCGTTCTTCACTTTATTTTTGAGCAGTGTCTCTCAGTGACCCTGCAGCTTATTTTAGCTAGACGGGCTGGTCAGTGAGAGCCTGAGATCTGCTTGTCTCTACCACTAACCCTGGAGGACCAAAAGCTTATATAGCAAGTTTGAGTCTAACTTGGGCTGCATAAGGTCATGTCATTAAAAAAAAAAAAAAAAAAGGAAGCAAGCAAGCAAACAAAAAACTCCACTAAAGAAAAATACACGTCTTAGGAGTTTCTGAGTCAATAAGACCTCAGTGTTTATCCCTCTTGTTAGTACTGACTCAGCCACCTATGAGCCCGGATTGTTTCTCTCAGCCACTCCATCTGCGGTCAGTGAGTATCCTCCTTGGATGGCTGTCAGGCAGGTAGTAGGAGGGGTGCTAGAGACCCCTCACAAAGCTCCAGGCATACAGCAGGCAAAGTTTGCTTTCATGACGGAGAACTCTCGTGGCCATTAAAATCACCAGTGATTATGGAAGACTTAAGACTTAAGTCATCAGTATTTACCCTGGCTCACAGATGGCTAAATCTGGGGAGGGGCTGGTTAATCTGATGGCTTTCTGAGGGACTAAATGAGGGACCATGGGGAGCACACAGACCTTGCTATTATTACATTTGTGATATTATTTTAAAAAACAAAACAAGATGGGTTCACAAGGTTTTAGAACAAACACCAAGGACAAAGAAGGGCAAGGCTCCACATATCTGACAAACAGGATACAAAGGCCCCTGGGCCAGTGCTTGGAAGAATCCCCAAGTTCCCAAGGCAGAAGACAGCCATGTGCCTGCACAAGACACCGTTTGTCCCCTACATGTCCCCAGAGCTCAGAACTCAGCTTGTTCTACGGTTGATGGCATCAGGCTAACCAGATTAACCAGGTGCATTCAGTGTGACTTATTTGGCCTGTGCTCCACTTTCAAGTGAAACGTTCCAGACTTCTAGGCCCAAGGCCAGGCTCTTGCGGGACACCGATTGTCTGCAGCTCAAAGAGACTTGGGACTTGAGCTTCAGTAAAACTGCATCCTCAGAGATGCCTCTGCCATGCAAACCGTCTCCTCCTGGCTCCCTGCTTTAGGGGTTGTGTGATAGCTCAGGTATGCAGTCCAGGGGTGGGTGGGAGTGGGGATGGATTGGGGGGTGGTAAAGGCTTGCAGAGACAGAACATGCCTAACTCAGCATGTCTCCTGACTCCTTGGCTGCATTCTCCAAATCTCCTGACCTAATCCCCACCCCTTCCCCGCTTCAGCTGCTGTTCCCACCATGCTCTGGCATTCTAACCGAGTGTTTCACAGCTCTTATTGACCTTGAACAAGCAATGCTGCAGCAAGAATTGCCTTTCCTCCCAGCAACTAATTCCCAGACACCACTGCACACACAGTGTAACTGCCACCTCTTCCAGGAAGCCCATCAAGAATGCAAATGGCCTGAGTCGCCCAGCTTTCCCTCCTGTGGGATTTGATGACAGCTGCACAGGAGCCGTGTGAACTTGATGTTCGTGACAGTCCTCTGGCTCCCTCGGCTGCATGCACACATTAGGGCAATGTCACCTCTTACATGAGCTTGTGTCACACCTGAGGAATTGGAAGCTTAGAGAATAAAACTTTTTATGTTGGAGTGCATCCCCTTCTGTCATGGAGGGAGAGCAGTCCTTGTCTCTCAAGGCCACACAATACCCTTAAAGAGACAGTCTAGAACAACTGGACAGTTAGTGCCTCAGCTCACAGAGTAAGCAGAAACCTGACAGACTATGCAGAATCCCACTCTCCCATCCAAAAATAAAAGTCCTCTCAGGCTACCTCGTCTGGTTCAGTTCTGCTTTGGAAGTTACATGTCTGTGGTATATACTCATAACACACAGCACTAGACAGGCTGAGATGTCGGGCACAGGCCTCGACAAAAGCTCTTGCCAGGGTAGGGGCCTTGGGAGTTAGAAATATTAGTAAAGAATATGAAGATGTGTGTGAGAATAATAAAACAAAAACCATAGAGCAGTACCGGGAGGGCATTCCAGTGAATACTGCAACCACCCATGTTTAATTTTCCATACACTTTTATACCCCAATACAAAAGGGGGAGGAAGGCAACAAAAGTCTTCTTTAACATGATACAAAGGACAGGACGGCTGGAACAGTTAATTGCTTCCACACTTTGAGACATCAAATCATTAGATTCTGTTGTTTAGGCAGTGAAGCCACCCTAGGCCAAGTATCCGGAAGGCAGCCACTCCCCAAGTAACCTCATATTACAAAAGAAGGAGCAGAAGTACATTTTCATATCCTGACCATATGGAATGGATCTACTTGTATGAGCCATCTTAATGTCAAAAGAGTCTGGAAGTATAGCTACACTTGTCAACCATTTTGAGCAACCTCCAAACTCTCTGGCTATCAGACAAGGTGGCAAAAGGCTCACATTTTTGGGCCTTCACACTGAGACAGGAGTTTAAGACCAGATTTGGCTACAGCATAGCAAGACCCAGTCTCACAAAGAAATGGGCTGGAGAGATGGCCCAGTGGTTAAGGTCTCTTCCAGAACTTCTGAGTTCCATCCCCAGCACCCATGCCAGACAGTACACAACTGCCTGTAACTCCAGCTCCAAGGGATCTGACGCCCTCTTCTGGCCTCCCTGGGTACTGCACACACATGCATGTAAACATATACATACCCTCTCTTAAAAATAATTTTAAAAATATTTAAAAGGAAATAAATTATGCACTCACTGTAATTATTTATTTAGTTGATTGGTTGAGCCTGGGTTCCCTTTGATGTTAAAAACTCCTTTGTACTAACCTGCCAGGAACATAGTAGGTAGTCAAAAGAGCATGCTAGTGAATGAATAATGAATGGGTTGAGAGAATAACACAGGGGATTATGATAGGTATGGGTTGGAGGCAGTCAAAATACGATAGTTGTAACTGGCTCTAGCCACTTGTTTTAAGCTGAACTATTTTAACTTCATGAATACGACTTATGGGATAAATTCATTTTGTCTGTTCTTTGTGTGTGCATTGAAAAAGAAAAAAGGGTCTCATGAAGCTCAGGCTAGTCTTAAACTTGCTGCATAGCCAAGAATAACCCTGAACTCATGATCCTCCTACCTTCAGCTCCTAAATGCTAGGATTACCGCTCCTGACTGGAAGGAAATTTGATGAACTCACTCTTACCTATGGGGAAATTAAGGCATGAAACGGTTAAGACACTAATCAAAGTCACACAGCTAGTAAGCATGAGGGGTATCATTTGAACTTACCTGACTGTGACCAG
Organism: Dicrostonyx torquatus; assembly: GCA_028555095.1. Taxonomy (NCBI): domain Eukaryota; kingdom Metazoa; phylum Chordata; class Mammalia; order Rodentia; family Cricetidae; genus Dicrostonyx; species Dicrostonyx torquatus. Next base: position 1,246,161 of record JAQHUG010000133.1, read on the forward strand.
TCCTTAATTAACTCGCTAAAGACTTTTGCTAGCAGCATCTAAACACATACGGGAAGAGGAGGAACAGGGGCAGACAGTAGAAGGCAGGCAGGCTTGCTCTTTCCAGAGGTGGAGGGAGTAGCCCCTAAGTGGCCATCATCTCCTCCTCCATGTGACTCAGTCCATGAGCTCACACAGGCTGTGTGCAGCTGGGTCCTGCTGGGACTTCCCATCCCCTTATCTGTCCCACGTTGGGAGGGGGAGGGTAAGTAGATGATATTTGGTCTTGGGAACAGCCTGTGATGCAAAGCTGACCTTTCTCTGACCCTGAGAGGACTAGAGACCTGAGAGGGACTTCACCTTACAGTCCCAATGGCCACCCCTTTGACCTTACAGAGCCCTAAACACAGACAGACAAGCTTCCTTCTCCTTGAGCTTCACTGAGGACCTCCCACGGAGGCAGCGTGGTCAAGGCTGTCCAGAAACAAGTCTCAGAAATTGCTGAAATTTTGAGCACAACTCTCAAGGTGGGAAATTCTGCAGGATCTCTCAACTTTGTCTAAGTGGTCTGTCCACCGAGCTCATGCAACAAAAATGCTTGCCATACTGGCATTATGAGTAATCTAAAGATTATTTTTATGTTATGTATATGACACATGTAAGTAGATCCCCATAGAGGCTACAAGAGGGTGTTGGAGCCTGCACTGGCCGGTTTTGTATCAACTTGACACAAACTAGGGTCATCAGAGGGGAAAGAGCCTCAGTTGAGGAGATGCCCTGATGAGATCCAGCTGTAAGACATTATTTCATTTAGTGATCAGTGGGGGAGGGCCCAGCCCATGGTGGGTGGTGCCAACCCTGGGCTGCTGGTCCTGGGTTCTATAAGAAGGTGGGCTGAGTAAGCCAAGGGGAGCAAGCCAGTAAGCAGCACCCCTCCATGGCCTCTGCATCAGCTCCTGCCTCCAGGTCCCTGCCCTGTGTGAGTTCCTGTCCTGACTTCCTTCAGTGATGAACAGCAATGCTGAAGTGTGAGCCAAATAAACCCTTCCCTCTCCAGTTTGTCTTTTGGTCATGGCGTTTTGTTGCAGCACTGGAAACCCTGAGACAGAGCCCCTGGAGCCGGAGTTGCAGACAGTTGTGAACTCTCTGTTATGGGAGCTAGGAACTGACTGGGGTCCTCTCGCAAGGGCAGCAAGCATGCTTATACTGAACCACCCCTCTGGCCCATTAAAAATAGTTTCAAAACAGCACTCTCTAAAGAACAGTCTAAATAAACTGAGATTCCTCCAGAGGTTTCTACTGTTGACAATTTAGTGTTTATTTATCCAGCTTTTTATACATACTTTTTTTCCTAAAAATGAGGTGCCTTTATGTTACACACGTATATCTTGTGTAACTTATATATGTATTGCTTTGAAACTGATTTTCTTAACAATCTGTTAAAGAGAGCCTTTTATCTTTTTATATTAATTTATATTAAACCTAAATGAAACTTATTTACTTGCCTTTTTTTCTTTAAGACAGAGTCTCATATAGCTCAAACTGGCCTTGAGCTCCCTATGCAGTTGAGAATGACGTTGCATGTCTGATCTCCTACCTCCATCTTCTGAGTGCTGGGGTTTCGAGTGTGCACCACCATGCCACATTTACACAGTGCTGGGCATGGAACCCATTCTTGTCAAGTACCAACTGAGCTACATTCCTGGCCTGAAACTCATGTATTAAGACCACAATGTTTTGATTCAAGATGTAGAATCATTTACAGATGACAGGTTCCTTTTGGAAGGACATTTTGGTTGAGGACATAGCAACCCCGTGAGCACTTCTCCCCCACATCAACTGTATTTGGGAGTAATTAGCCGTGTCACAGAGTAGTAGAGTTCTTCAAGTCCCCATGTAATTTTTTCCCTATGGTATTAAGCCTGGTGATCACACACCACATGGGTAGGGGTTGGCCCCCATAGAACACCAGGTCTTTTTTCTCCTTCAGCAGCAGCATACACCTGCTGCCAGGACCTACACCTAGCCCCGCCGCAGCCGTCTGTCAGTTCCTCTCCTAGTCTGCTGCTCATGATGAACCCTTTCTGTGAGCATCAGCCACATGGAACACGCACAGAGCAGCAACAGAATGACCAGCTTGTGGCTAGGACCTCCAGTAGAGCCCTCAGAGACTGTAGAGGAAACTGTCCCCCCAGCTAGCTTCTCAGACAGAGGCCATGGAGGCCTCCCAGACAGCCTCAGCTTACTATTTAGTGCTGCTCTGTTCCCAGCAGGTTCCTGGGAACTTGTGATTACAGCCCAGCTTTAATTGCTTTGGCTTAATGAGCAGTACCAGGGAGCTTCTCAGTTCTCTGCCTGGGTCCTCAGAAGGCACAGGCTGTCAACATGCGGGCAGTGCTGGAATGCCTGCCTCCACCAGCCTTGTGTGGACCGCTGCATTATGCCCCAGGGCCAACAGAAGGAAAGAGCTACATTTCTTGGGGCTCAGTCTTCCAAGCTGGCCTAGCCCAGCAGGACTTCCCAGGAGGCAGAGTCTCTAGAAACTGCCTCAGACTTCTCAGGAGGCTTGTGCCCTCCTCAGGGGTACACACTCAGTCATGCAAGCGTGAGGACTTGAGTTCAATCCCCAGAACCTTTCTTTAAGAAAAACAAAACAAAAAACAGGCACAGTGGTATGCATTTTGTAATCCCAACACTGGGAAGGCAGAGATAGATCCCCTAGGCTCACTAGCCAGCCAGCCTAGCCTACTCGGTAAATTCCAGGCTGGTGAGAGACCCTGTCTCAAAACCCACAGTGGACAATATCTGAAGGACAACACACAGGGCTGACTTCTGGGTGCCACACATGCTTGCACGCACACACACATCCCAGAATCTTGGCATCTCTAGTATGTCCATTAACTCTACAGACAGGCAGCAGCAGAAATCAGGGTATGAAGGGAACAAAGCCACACCCATGCAAGCCTTTCCTCTGTGACATGTGGCCAGGCTGGGGGTAGAAGAGTCCTGAGCAGGATGCTGGGTACTGGACACTCTCCCCTACCACTCAGTTTTGATTTATCTCCCAGGGACAGTATGCTTGTTGTCCTGTGGGGAAAAATGAAACATTTGCAAAGCTCTGTCAGGGTGTAACATCCCACCTTCCCCAGGATCCAACAGGAGCAACAGGTAAGGTGACATCATACTGGGGACACAGCCACATCAAGGACACGCTAACTTCATCCACTGTCTCCAGTCAGAAGGACGACATCAACACTGGACACTCTCTTGAACAAGAAATTACTGAGGCTTTCAAATGTCTACTGCCTGTTTGGCTTTGGTGAAATGAGGAAACCCATCTGCCCATGCCCTCAGAGTATTGGCTAGCGTCTTTACAAGTTTATGAGACAGCTTCTGACTAGGTGTGTTTGTGTGGAAAAACAGACTCACTGCTCCATCACCTAGGAAGGCAGAGCCTGGAATGGAGCCAATTGCAGGCATGCTAAATCATGTAGCTACAGGGTGTGTTTTAATCAGAGGACATTCAAAATGATGGCTTGGTTAAGTAGGCCAGACTCCTCTCTGAAGAAAAGCTTCTCACCAAAGCAGAATAGCTTGTCCATTCCCGTTCCCATCTGCCACTAATCCCTTCTCCAACCCTAGCACAATGGTCAGCCTGCCCAGTGGCCTGGGAAGGGGCCAGGCCAAAGGCTTAACACAAAAGCCCCTTACAAAGGTGTCAGGCCCGATCTGCATCAGCTGGGGCACTCAGGTGAAACCACATGCTTCAGGGTGCTCCGCTCTCACATCTGAGTGTAAAAACAGACCATTACACAGACTGTGAAAATTTCTAGACAGGCATATAGTGTTACTGTCTGGAACTTTCTGTGGACCTCCTCGAGTTACCATACGTATTAATAGGAACACCACATTTAAAGAAAGGAAAATACATTGTGCCTGGTGACTGCTTTTAATTGAATACATCTGGGAATTTTAAATTCAAAACATTGAGCCCCATTTGTGGCATATGAAGGTTTGAACGGGTTGTGGTTTTTGCTCTTTGGGATGGGAAATCTCTTTGAAGGGCAGTTTCTGTAGTATGAGGTGTTACGTTAGAGCCACCTGTAAAAACCATTAAGTTGCAGAACTATGGAATGGGACGGGGGGACACTGCACAACAGCACTGTCCCTTCAGAGGCAACCTGGCACTCACAGCCCCTGCTCGGAAAAAGAAGCTGCACGTTCCTGTCAAGACAGCCCTCGAGGGCTGGAGAGATGGCTCAGTGGTTAAGAACACACTTTGTTCTTGCAGAGGACTGGGGTTTGTTTCCAAGCATCTACATGGTAGCTCATAACTGTAATTCCAGTTCCAAGGGATTTGACACTCTCTCCCAGTGGGTAACACTCATACACGTGGTGTTTACACACATGCTGGCAAAACTAAATTGAATTAAAAGAAAAGATACTGTTTGAGAGCGAGGTATGAGGCACACCTTTAATCCAAGCACTTGGGAGGCAGAGGCAGAAGGATCACTTCGAGTTCAATGTCAGTCAGGGCTATATATTGTAACCTTATCTGAAAGAAAAGAAAGGAAAAAAAAAGAAAAGAAAGGAAAGAAATAAAGAAAGAAGGGAGGAAAGAAAGAAAGAAGGAAGGAAGGAAAGAGGGAAGGAGGGAAGGAGGGAGGGAAAGAGAGACAGAGAGAGAGAAAACCCACAGGAGGTCTCAGCAGGTAAGGTGCTTGCCACTAATGCCTAATGACCTGAGTTCAATTGCACAACTTGCTTAATGGAAAGAGAGAACTGATTTGCACAAGCTGTTTTCTGACCTCCATGCACATGGGTACACACATTTACACACACGCACACACACACTCAATGAATAAATAAATGTAAGCATGCCACCAGAACTTGGCTTAATGTTTACCATAGTGAGCCAAGGCTGGATGGGTAGTTGAATGAAAACTCCTGTGGGTATTGGAAACTAGATGCCACTTCCTTGACACTTGATGTGCCACCGTGACACTAGCCAGGTCCTGCAGTACAGTGAAGAAGACACGCTGCCTCTGTCACATGCTGTCCCTTCAAGGGAGCTTGTAAAGCCTCCAGTCTATATTCTAACAGGGGCAGAAAGAGAAGCCAGGCTCTGGCTAGTGGAGCACCCCAACCTCTGATCTTCCTTCTGCCAATCAAAGCGACATTTATTCTCAGAGAGAAACTCAGTTCCCTTGCCTCCCAGGTCCTAAGCAAAAACCAAGGGGAAAAGTGTAATGAGCTGCCACCCTCTGGCTTGTCTATGTGGCTCCCCTCTAGTACCTTGCCTTCTGGAGGCTATCTACCACACAAAGGGGTTCAGATTATGAACCACTCAAGTGCCTTGTTTATGTCCCGTCACCCAATGAACAAATGTCACGTAGGTTTTTCAGTTGAGGACCCAAACTGGGCCACACAGAGATGCACAAGACCAGGCACGCCAAAGAAGGCCGGCGCAAGTCACAAGCACCCAGCACAGTTATACAGCAGCTGTCCTTCGGCCCAGGGATACTCGGCATCTTTGAGGTCTTGTGTTTTTGCCCACCCACAGCTCTTAGCACCACTATTCCCCTCAACAGTACTCAAATCTGCTATCGGGTCCTCATTAAGGACTGGAGGGGATCAGTGGTGTGCAAGGCTTATTTTGATTAGGGATGCCCCATGTAATGTGCACATGGGCCTCTATAGTCTGAGCATCATCCTGAGGGCATCCTGGATGATGCTGATCAAGAAGATCAGTGAGAATTAAGGCCTAAGGCCTTTCTGATTGACAGCACTGTGAATTCCGCTGCATGCCCTTTCTACTCAGATGGCTTCCACCCAGTCTCTGTCTCCTACAAGCCTCGAGCACAGCCTTCACTCAGGAATTCTGTTTTCCTTCTAGAAAGGCTGCCCATGGTGCTCCCTTTGTTTCTGCTTTAAAAGCTGGTCCTGGGCCCAGGACATGACTCAGGCAGCAAACCACTTGCCCTATAGGCATGAGGTCTTGAGTTATAGATGATTGGTGTGATGGTCACACTTAGAATCCCAGCACCAGGAAGCCATGGAAAAATGGGAGGCTTGCCTACCAACCTGTCTAGCCTAACTGGTGAGCTCTAGGCCAGTGGGAGACCCTGGCTCACAGTAGGTGGACAGTGTTCATGAGGATGGCTGACACCCAAGGTTGTTCTCTGGCTTCCACACACATATACACAAGCATGTATTAAAAAGAAAGGAGAGCTGGCCTCCCTCTCTTCCAGGCTTTGTTAGCCACACCTTTGTCTCACAGGTCCATCTCCCTGTCCTTCCAGAACCAAGAAAGGTACGAAGCATGAGCTGATAAGTAGGAAGCTGAGTTGCCCTGGTTCATAGATGGTGATAAGCTCATGCTTTTGGCTCTATAGCCAGGCCCCTCCAGCTCACGGCAGAACCCATTCCATATTCCACCAGTCTCCTTTGGAAGGTGGTAGACACTTTCACACAGCCAACCAGTCCCCCACCCCGCAAGCCTGTGGTAAATGTCTACCAACTCCCCACATTTGAGCACTGTGCCAAAACAAGCAGAAAAGAAACAAAAAGAAGGTTCTGACTGCCAACCAAAACACCACCACCTTCCTACTAATGCACCAGTTCAGCAGTGAGGTCAGGAGTGGGCACAACTCCTAGATGCCTTTGCCAGGGCTGTGGGGAGGCATCTGAGCGAAGAGACAGTCCTGCTGTCCCCACAAGGAAGTACATTGTCCCCAGTGACCATATCCACATGCAGGGAATTCTCTGGCCCCGAGGTCTGATCAGCGGCTCCCGTTGAGGTCTCCCTGACTTGAGTGCACATCACATCCCTGCCAAATTTAGGACGTCATAATCCTACAAAATCCAACACACCTTTGGGCTAAACCACAGGCAAACTGTGGCAGCAGTTACAGGGACCAGAGCCTGACACCAGAGATGACAGGCAGCCTTCTTCACCTTTAATCTACTGGTTCCAGGTGTGGCTGGAGCTGGAGTTACTAAGGCATGGGCCATCCCATGGGCTCTGGGCATTTCACCAGCTGGGACACAAGCTCTGTCACCAAAGGATCTTATATATACCTCACACTTGTTCCTTTTTGAATTTGAGGCACAAATTATAGCTGGATTCAACGGCCCTTGTTTCTGAGCCAGCTATCTGAAGGTGTAGCCTTCTCTCAGACTGCATGGCCTTGACAGAGATGGAGGAATGGGGCCCGGCAGTGTCAAGGCTGAAGAGGAGTAGGGAGTCTGCTTCCATCCCCCAGGGCCTGCAGTTGCAGAGATGCATCACTTTGGGGGCATGAAAGAGAGAGACAGCAACTTACATGGCTCCTCTTGCCTTCTTCATCCCCCACCGATGTAATGACTGTCTCAGAAAAGTCCATCTGTCCGGTCTGGTTGTTGGTTATCTACAGACAAACACAAGTGCAGGAAAAATGAAACAAGGATTTCTGGGAGCAACATAAAGCCTTTGTTTGCTTTCACTTTCTGGGGTGGAAATCAACAGGAAGCCCACTCCCCCTTCTGAGTTCTAATCACGGTAGCGCCAGTGGACAGAGTTCCTGGAGATACCCACAATCCTGCGCAGAGGGAACGAAGTGATCACGGACAGCACAAGGGGGGTGCCTGCCACCTAGCAAGTACTCAACACCAGCTATTTTTATCACTCTTGGGGCTCATCACTTGGCACTCAGTGTCAAGAATTTTCCAGTCTGATCAGCGTGATGGCAGAGGCCTCTGATCACAGCACTTGGGCTGTGGAGACAGAAGGGTCGGGAATTCAAGGTCATCCTTAGCTATGTATTAAGTTGGGAGCCAGACTTGGAGACATGAGGCTCTCTCAAGAAAAAAAACATAAAATCCAGTCTGTGGATCTAGCCAAACAATATCTCCATAAGAGGCTAGGAGGTGAAAGTCCTGGCCACGCCCCCAGCTCCTTGCTCTGTTGAACTACACAGCCATGAGATGGCCCGGAAGCACAGAGGAAATCAGATCCCTTTGCCAGCTTCTGGGCTGCCCTGATTCTGTCCTGAGGCCAGGTACCTCACACCACACAGCAAGGAATCAGAGCCTCTTCTGCCTCCTCCAAGGCTGGGACTACAGATGGGTCTGGTCTAGGATCAGAAGAACTGTCTTCTTGGAGCCCTGGTTCAGCTGCCAGCAACCATCTGGTCATTTCCCTTCCTGATTCCGTCTTCTCGTTTTGGCATCATCTTTAAAGTTGGTGCCAGCTGTACTATCTAAAGAGTCTATAGTCAAAACCAAGCGAATGGGGCCCAGGATGCAGACACGGATCAGCTCTTACTTCCCAGGCAGCAAGGGCTGGGCTCCACCACCCTGTTTTGCTTTGCTCTGTTTTCTTTCTCCCAGGCCCTCAAGTCATCCAGGCAGGCCTCAAAGTCACTATATATAAGGCTGGCCATATACCCCCATCCACCTCCGCTTCTCAAGTGCTGGGAATACAGACATGAGTTACCATGCCTGGTTTATACCTACTAATTTTTACCTAAAGATTTCCTCCCTGTGAAAAAGAATGATGTCTTTCTTCTCCTTCTTCCCCTTCTTCTTCATAGTTTTGTTTTGTTTTTTTTTTGTACAAGTGTAATTTAAAAAAAAAAAATCTGCAGCTCTGTTGCAGGCCCTCTTGGGACTTTTATTATCCAACCATGCATTTCTTCATCTCTAGGATATATGCACTATTTTCTGAATATATGTCACTGCCGCTGCGCACCTCCCTCCTGAAGCGCTACACAGGCTGGTGCTCCACAGAACTCCTGGAGAGCCTGGGCTGGTAGCAACTTTCCCCTTTGTCAGTGTACCTGTGGATCACAGTGGCACATGCCTGAATCCCAGCCCTCGGAGAAGGCAAGGCAGGTGGATGTCTGTGAGTTCAAGGGCAGCCTGGTCTGCATAGTGAGGTATCTAGGATTTGTGCCCACTCTTGACCTCACTGCTGAACTGGTGCATTAGAGGTCCCTTCTGTTTTTTTCTTTTTTCTTTCTTTTTTTTTTTTTTGATTTTTCGAGACAGGGTTTCTCTGTAGCTTTGGAGCCTGCACTGGAACTAGCTCTTGTAGACCAGGCTGGTCTCGAACTCACAAAGATCCGCCTGCCTCTGCCTCCCGAGTGCTGGGATTAAAGGCGTGCGGCACCACCGCCCGGCCCTTCTGTTTTTTCTAAGATGTGGTCTCTCTCTGTTGTTCCGGCTATCCTGTAACTGCCTCTACTTCTCAAGTGCTGGGATTAAAGGTGTACCCCATCACGTCCAGTCGAAGAGTCCCCTTCTTAGGTGTGTCACTAGTGAGTGACTCCCACTGGATTAGTGAAGATCCATCTACCATAGGGTCTTTTCTTTAACCCTGACAGAGGTGCACACAAACGAGAACCTAAGAGGTGAGTTCTGTCTGCCTTCCCCGCTGCCAAGAAGCCTCAGCTTCAAACACTGCCTAGGAAGAGGAGAAGCAGCTTAGAGCCTGATGTGCATCTCTCCCCTGAACAGCATCCTCCCTTCTGCTGGGTTCTAATCTCTTTCTACAGCTCTCACTTACATGTGTGTTTATATCACAGCTGTCGACAAGCCCCTTCCTCTCCAATGGGATGGCTCCGTAGGAAGGAGACATGGCTGCATTACCGCCCTTACCTTGTGAATTTCTCGGTGTGTATGGACGGTGTTATTGCCGAACCTGGTGTCTGTGTTGGTCTCGTTGTGATAGTTGGCAGGTAAACTTGACAGGTTCACCTCAGAGGATGTTCTTGCAGCTGCTTCTTCTGCCTCCATCTACCAAATTGAATAAGTAAAATGGTTTCTTTCCATTGTAACTGAGGGGGAAATAAAGGGCCACCTTCTTGTTCCCTCTTCTATAGGTGCAGAGATTGGTGACAGTGACAGGCCACTGAGTGGCCTTTAGACAAGAATTTCAAATGTTTTACATGGCCTTCAAGTGTCATAACCTCAGAAGGTAAAAGAGCTTGCTGAGCAAACCTAAAGACCTGAGTTTGATCCCTAGAACCCATGTTGGGTGCGGTGACTCCAAACTGCAATCCCAGGACTGCTACAAGGGTATGGGAGGCAGAGGCAGGAGACTCAGCCGGGAGCCCACAAAGCAGCAGCAAATCGGGAGATTTCTGAAAATGTGTTCTCTGATCCGCCACACATTTACCATGGCACACACACGCATACACACATGCTCTCCCCTCAGGTGGTACCCTTTCCCCTTCCGGTTTTTAATCTGCATTCTATTGATCTTATTTACATTTGTGGCTTTGCATCACCCATGTCAATCCTTTTTTTTTCTTTTAATATCACAACCTCCTAGGAGATGCATGCTAATATCCCTATTTTTCAAATAGGGAAACTGAGTCTCACAGAGTCAAGAAGAATTCCCAAGATGTCAGTGTAAGCTGGAGTTGAAATTTGAGCCCTAACCAAGGGGTCACTTGCATTAAATTCCTATACAGTGAGTCAGCACCTCGGTCTCTCTCTGGCTACAAAAATGTGCTCAGTCTTTGGAAGCCTTAAGTGTTAATGTCTCCAGTAACAGAGGGACAGGCTCGGGGAGAAGTACCCCAGCTCTCCTCCTTGTAAGACAAGTCTGTTTGTGGGCTGCAGTGGGATTAAATCCCAAGTGGCCAAGGCAGGGTCCTTTACTTCCCTCTTTGTTTTTAATTCTGCAAGAATTTTCTGGGGTTTGTCTCCCAACTAAACAATTTGCTGTCAATCCTTGTTCCAAGGTCCGGTGTATGTGGGGAGACCAGAACTCAGATAGACTAAAACCTTGAGACAGGAGTTCCCTTCCCCATCCCATTTCTTGGTAGCCCGCAGTGGACCATCTATGGGATCAGTAGATAGGTTCCTGGACCTACATCCATCCTAGTTCTCTGAAAACATTTATCAGTCCTTCTTTGGTGTTGGGCTTCTGAGGTCACGCCCTCAAATCTTGTCTTGTGAGCCTCAGTGACACCTGTGTCACAAATAGCACATGTTTACATGTTTACACCTGGCTTTTCCTTCTGGGTCTGTCACATCTCCAGTCCTGGTGAGTGGGCAGATGACAAATGACCATCCACAGCTGCACAGCCACAAAGGCAGGCCAGGCCATGGACTACAGAGCCTATCAGACACTGTGTCTAGAAACTTCAAATGCAAGACCCAGTGGGGGTCCTGGCTGAGGGGTTAAGAGATTCCCAATACTCCTATTTGGGCTGTTTCGATTCTGGAAAATAAATCCTCAACAAGTGTTTTCCCGACAAAGACAATCACTTTGCCTATCTCCATTCCTTCCTTCCTTCCTTCCTGCCTTCCTTCCTTCCCTCCCTCCCTCTCTCCGTCTCTCTCTCTCTCTCTCCCCCCCCTTTTTGAAAAGGTCTCATGTAGACTGGCCGCAAACCTACCATGTACCTAAGGCTAGCTTTTAACTCCCTTGTCTCTACCTACTGAGTGCTTCCATGAGCCGCGGCACCCTGCTCTCACTCCCTAAAATACTGCAACACCCTTTGCCCACCTCCCCTGGCCAGAAGGCCAAGCTGCTGAGGACTAAGCACGCTGAACTAGAAGAGCTCTGCTGTGCACACACAGTTCATCCAGCAGTCTTGGGTGCCAGCCAAGTCACATTGTCGTGCTGACACTCTAAAGGAGGAACACTGTTGCATCATGGAACCATCACTGCTTCCTTGGAATATTGTAGCCTTACTAATGTGTATGGCCACACATCTGAACATTCACAGCAACCCCCATAGGGAAGGAGTTGTTCATGACCCTGTTAGAGACAAAGAAAACAAGCCTGGCAGAGGTCATCATATCAACTGGCAAATGGGAATGCTCAGATTAAAATTTAGGTCTTTCTGATTTCAAGTAGCATGCCTTTCCTAAACAGTCCAAGAGTCCCTTTACCCAGGGACCACACGTTTATGGGAAGAGTCTCACACAAACCAGTTTAAAGATGACTGTGTCCCTTCTCATGTGATAGTGTCTACCAGCAACTCAAGAATCTAAAGAAGAAAAGGAAGGAGGTTTCAGGAAAAGAAAGCAGGGTTGAGTTGGTCCCAAAGGATGAGAGGATTTGGACAGAGAAGTTGAGAATGCAACAGAGTTCAGAAGGAAAGCTGTAGCATCCTGAACAAGCCAGCAAGCCATGCTGTGAGCTGGAGCAGAGGAACCCTGCTGGGCACAGGAGAAAACACATCTAAAGAGCATCTCTAACACAGATGCTGACCTGCTTTTCAATGATATTGAGGTCATTCAAAATCTTAAATAAATACCTAGGACCCTTCCTAGATGTAACAAATTGTCACTTCTAGAGGCAGGAGTCCACACACCAGTGGTTTTTTGGATAACTAGGAAGATTCCTTTCTCCTTCACCTGCCCTCAGTTAAGAACTCCTACACCGGGCAACAGGGAGCTACACAGGTTCTATACTAGTTGGGAAATAATTTAGAGACTAGGGAGGAAGAGACCGGAGTCAGAGAACTGGCCAGAATCAAGTTTGGAAGAAAGAGCCATCAGAGGGCAAAGGCTTCCTGTCAAGTCTAGAAGGACCAAGATGAGCACTGACTCAGACAACCAGCTGCCCCCAGCATCATCACAGGGTAGCATGGGGGGGGGGAGACAAGGTGAGCTCAAGCCCCAGCTTTACCCCTCCCCCAAAATAACCACATAATCTTGGGCAAGACTCCAGGCCCCTCTAAACCACAGCTTGGACACGTGTTTGTTCAGAAGGTATAGCAATTAAGGAACTCCCCACCTGAATGTGGCTGTGGCACCTGTTGCAGGGTTAATGGTGGCGTCCTGAGTTGCTCTCCTTGCAGCATCCTGTAAGGAAGCAGTTGGTGAAGAAGCCAGCTTGGGAGAAGTGGGAGGGGCAGACAGCCAACAGTGAGCATCTGAAAAGCTCCCTTTATAACAAAGTGGAGAAGAAAGAAAAGAAACCAGGACTAGAGACAGGATGGATGGGCAGGAAATAAAATATTTTTAAAGAACGGGACCTGGCTTGTTTAGCAAAGAGTAAGGTTTAGCTGGAAACAAGAAAAGCAAGGTACTGGAGAGGGTGTGTCCCGAAAAAGACTGTCTTAATGTTTTCTAAATTCCACTGGAACTGGAATTGTACAGTTTGGCTTTCAGATAGCTGGCAAGTCACCAAATCTCCAGGCTACTGTTTTCTGAGCAGTCTCTCTCAAACTCTGTTCCCTCTCTGCCAGAGGCTGTATCCGTGCAATGAGCTAAGGACTATTTAATAAAAACCATAAATGAAAAGTACAGTTTACCATGGAATCTTCAGCCACAGTAATTTCTGCCACCAGCAAGAGAAACTGAAGCCTGAAGCAATAGTTGCTTCATGGCTGAAGAATGTGAACGTGGTTAAAAATGGCATTCACAGCCCATCAAATGCACGTCTACTAAAAGAACACAGTAGGAAAATTTAACAGATAAATTCAGGCTTGATATTGGGACTCTTCCTAGGACTCAGTGAGATGATAAGATCCCTCTGAAATACACTAGTTACAGGCTGGGGAGTTGGTACATGGGCAAAGGCACTTGGCACCAAACCTGACTGTCAGAGATCAATCTCCAGGACCCACATGGTGGGGAAAAAAAGCCAGTTCCCTAAATTGTTCTCTGACCTCCACATGTCTGTGGGGCACAGGCACTTACGCACACACACACAAAACAAATGAATCCATATGATAAAGCACTTCAAATATAGCAGTTACAGATGTGGCAAAGAGGGCAGGGGAATAAAGTGACTTTATTTTTAACATACACTTCTTAACCAAGTGGAATCAAAAAAGAAGAGAACAGGAACATCTTAGATTGAGGCCATTGGAGGACTTGCTTTTTCTAAAGATAATCCTAGAAAATCAGCTACTTTGTCCCTTCAGATACATCAGCAGCTTGAGGCAGCTGGAAAAAATAAAATGCCAGGAAGTTACTTGAAAGCAGATTCACGATGCAACTATGTAAACATGGACCGCCTGTGACTGGGTTCTCCCTCACCACCCCCGCCCCAGAAGAGCAGCTGAACAGCCACTGCCCTGTGTTTATGACATCTAAGGGGCTTCCTGGAAGTTTCTTTAAAAAAAAAAAATACTGGGCTGGTGAGATGGCTCAGAGAGGGTAAAGGTGCTTGCAACCTGAGTTCAATCTCTAGAACCCACAACCACACACGCACTGTGGCACACAGGTATGTGTACATGCATGCACACACACACAGACACACATACAATCATGCATATATAAAATAATAATAAATAAAAATAAAAGTTACTTTTAAAAAGCCAATAGTTACAATCTATTAAAACAATACACTGTTTTAAGACTGATTTGAATACTTTACCCTTCTCTTTCTTCCCGCCGAACTCCAGTGCTGGGAATCAAATTCAGAGCCTCAAGCACGTGAGACTCTACTGCTGAGCTACAGTCCCAGGCCAAGACATTTAAAGACGGGATTCACTGAGAGTCTATCAGATGTTGGTAAGCTTCGCTGTTGTTCACGCTACTACTTTTTGTTTTCTTTGGTTTATTTTTTGGTTTTGTAGCAGAGGGTCTCACTGTGTAGCCCAGGCTGGCTTGGGTCTCACTATTTAACCTAAGCTGGCCTCAAACCCATGATCCTCCTGCCTCAGCCTCCCACAGGTATGTACCACAAAGCCTAGCCACATTACCAGTATTACCATAACAAAGAGAAGATAGCCATTATTTTCTGAGCCCCAACAATCCCCCCGTAATCCTTACAATGACCCCATGAGGAAGATGCTGATTTATATCTATCTGCTTTCCTTACACCAATATTTGACTAAGTAATTTGCTTTCTAGAATCTTCTCTCTGACCTAGAGGTGGGCATTTTCTCCACTTCAGACCCTGAGTCCCATCACTAACAAACAGCAGTGCTGGGAACTGAAGAAGACAAAGTTGGTCTCCACTGTCTATGACTTTGCCATGAGAGTGCCCCCTCCATCCTGTCTCCACAGTGCACAAGGTCACTCTAGGAAGAAGATCACTGACTTGGGCTGGTGCAATGATCAATGTCTTCGGTTTTTACAGCCAATCTGCACAACTCAAGCAGAGATATGTCAGAAAGGGGAGAGAGTGGAGGCATGATAAAACTCTACTGTGGATATTTCTCATGTGACTGAGGGGTCACAAACCACACTGATGACTATAGAGGCTAACTAAGCAGGTCTCGTCGAGCCCGTTCTGAACCCTCTGAACTATGGTGGGCTTTTCCCAGTGAGTGAACATGGAAGTGAGCGGTCTGTGTTCCTGGGAATCAGGGTGTGGGAGGGAAAGTCCTACAGCCCAGGTGAGAACAGCAGAAGCCCTGCCTTGAGCCAGAGTGGTCAAAGACTCCATGCAATCTGCAGTTACAGAATTAGGGGACACTGAACTCCAGCTGGCTGCCCTCGGCCTTCAGTCACTTTTCGTGCCAACTGTTCCATTAGCTCAGGAAAGACACAGGTCTCGGGGCCCAGGCCGGGCTGGTAGATATTCATATACGGCTGCTTATGCTACAGCCTCCCAACCCAGCGTTCCCTACAAAGCCCATCAGGTTGGCCAGGGGAATGGGAGGAAAACTATATCCAAACTACACAAGATTGAAGCAACCACAGCAACCTATCCTAGCATACAAGGGCCAGCATTTAAGACTGCCGGAGGGGGTTACCGTGAAAAGGACAGTGGAGAGCCACTTGTCTGGTTTACTGAAATTACTGGCTCCACTCTATTCCAGCCTGCCCTCAGGTCCAAGGACAGTTAGCCACACACTGACCAAGAAGGCCCAGGAAGGTTTCACCATGGTTGGAAGCCATCTTAGGGGTCACAGCGAGGTGCCATCCAAAGTGCTGGCACCTGGAAGATGATGAGAAGCTGAAATCTGCCTCTCATCTGCCAGGTGAGGGGCATTGTATCTAATTCTCACAGGGAACTTAGGTTCAGGATGCTACATGATTGACCAAATCCATCTATTGTTGAGGAGCAGAGAATCTGAAACTTGAACTTCAAAACACACTGGGTGTAGGTGAAATGGGGTTGCCTCTCACATCCTCGTCTTCTACCTTCTGACCATCCCTGCGGCATGGACTTACTTGAGTCTTCCTTCCCCCCCCCCCCCCAATAGACTGCCAGCAGAGTTCAAGACTTTTACTCCCTTTTCCCTTCCCGACTGGCATCCTGACTGTATTATGGGGAAGATAGTACAGGCTCGACACCCAAGGGACATGTTAGAACTTGGAGCTCCCTGCAGCTGCCCCAGCCTCTGTAAAGTCACTGCGCTGGGACACCAGAGTGGGTTCAACTTCATCTCAGCTCCAACTGGGGAAGAAAGCCAGCTACATACCCAAAGCCATCTGCAACACGGTAGCCCCAGCTCCCCAGGAAGGATTCAGCTAAGACTCCCTCGGTGAACAGAGTTGTATCCAGACCTTTGGGCAGGCAGGTAGAACCAGAGAGTAAAGATCACCCAACGCTGCACTCAGGCACTCCACGTCTGCTGGCAGGCCCTTTCCAGCTCTGCACAAAGTCAGGTCTTTGGCCAGTGCTGCGCCCATAGCTGGAAACACTGCCTCCTCAAGCCCACTCCCTACTTATCCTCCCACTTTACAAGCCAGGAGTCCGCGGAGTGCACCCACCTCCTCCACTGCGCTGCGCAGTTTGTGCTGCGTGTCTTCCATCAACTCCTCCACCTCTCGGAACATCTCATTGAGCGTAGCTTCCTCCTGCGGGTAGCTGAGAGCCGGACCCGGCTCCACTGGAGTCCCAGTCGCCGTCGGGGCAGGAGCCGGGGCGGTGGGCACAGCCGCAGCCAGCAGCAGACACAGCAAAATGCCCCTGAGTCGCTGCATGTTTGTTCGGCTCTGGCCGCCGCCTGTGTGTCCCGCGGAACGCTATCAGAGACTGCAGGACCACCCCTCTGGCCCGCCCCGCCCCGCCGCTCTGCCCGCCCCCATATGAAGCGAGACCCAGCCCCCTCCCAGCCTCAGCCCCTGCTGGGGACAGTGGGGCCCCAGCAACCCGCTCCAGCCTGGATGCCCTCTACGTCCCCCAGTTCTAGTACCTAGGGGAAGCTCTCCTTATCACGCTGATGGAAATCCAGCTCCCAAACCAAGGAACCCAGGTCACCTATGCTAACAACAGACATCTCCCTCTCCCCGGACCAGGGTAACCCTAGCTGGGCTACAGGTTTGAGTCCCGCCCCTTCCTTTATTAGTTCACAGTGCAACTCTACTGTTGAGACTCCTTAGACCCCGACTCAGCCTCTCGCAGCCCCAAGGAGAGCTTGGCGGTGCCCAAGTCAGCCTTCTCTCCACCCGATCCAAATACATGAAGTCCCCACCTCTATCTACCTGGGTGAGACCTAGCTGGGCTATCCCCACGACGGTGACCACCAAGCACCCACCTCGAATGAACAAAACTGAGCCGTAGGTTGATCACACCTGGCAGCCGGGGTGCCACAGAGCAGCTGGAGAAGAATCAGTACCGCGCAGGGCACGGATGCAGCAGCTCTGGTACCCAGTGAGCCTGCAACCTGCTCACCTCCGCCCCCCTTTCACAACCCTCCACGCCCCTGCCTCTCCGGAAGGGCGGTTGCACAGCCAATTGCTCTCTCTGCCTTTCGAAGTCCTGGGAGGCCGGCTCTGCGGGGATTCATTCTCTCCCTGGCGAAAGCCCAGGCTTCTGCCATCTCTGACAGCCTTGAGTCGCACCTTGCTGGCTTTAAGCCCGCCTGTGCCTTGGATGTAGTCCTAAAGGATGGAATCCCAGCCCCTCAGCCATCACAGACTGGTCTAGACTCTCCAGCCAGGAAAATTCACTTTTGGCCCAGAGAATGGGTCAACAGAATGTCAGCAAGTCCCTAGAGGGCGACATAGCAGAGTGGCTAAGGCCCAAGGCCCAGCAAACTACAGTACAGTGCATAGGCTATAGTTGCATGTGCACGTCCTACTTAACTTGCACGACACGTGAAGAGGGATCCGGGTGCAGAAATAGGCTGTGCTGCTCTCTTAATGAGATTTCAACCTTGACTATTGGCACCTATCTTCTTCAGTGCCTAGGAAAAAAAAAGTGTTTTTAAAAACTTTTCTCCCACTTCTTTGGTTTTCTAGTCCTGATTCTACCCCCCCCCCCGTGGTGTCCTTGACACCTCCCCCTCGAGGCATCTCCTGACCTTTGCCCTTTCTTTCCCCTTTCTTCCCTGTGCTGGCTAGTTTTTTTTTGTTGTTTGTTTGTTTGTGTGTGTGTGTGTGGTGTTTTTTTTTTTTTTGTCAATTTGACACAAACTAGAGCCACCCAGGAAAAAGGGAACCTCAATTGAGAAACTGTCTCTATTGGATTGGCCTGTGGCTATATCTATGGGGCATTTTAAAACTGCTAGTTGATGTAGGAGGTCTCAGCCATTGTGGGTGATGCCAACCCTAGGCGGGTGGGCCTAGACTGTATAGAAAAAGTGGCTGAGCAAGCCAGAGGAGGAAAAGCCAGTAAACCGCCTTCCTCCATCCTCTCTTCTTCAGTCCCTGATTCCAGATTCAGGCCCTTCCTACCTGGCCTTCCTGTGATGATGGAGTATAAACCCTTTCCTCCTAAAGTTGCTTTCAGTCATAATCTTTAGTACAGCAATAGAAAGCCAAAGGAGAACACTCTCCATTTCTCTTCTGGGGTGGCTAGCCCACTGTGCTCCCAGGTCACTGACTGGCTGGAGTCTTTTTGCCAGTCCCTCTCCCATCTACCCACCAGGAACCAGGAGCTCCTTTGTGTCTGCAGGGCCTCAGGCCTATCCATTTGATCCCTGGAAAATGAAGGGGTTGTATCAAGAGCTGCTGGCACACCAGTACAGTGGTGTGGTCACTGAGCAAGCATTCTGTTCCAAGTGCAGGAATTTACTCACTGAATACTCAGCAGCCTTTGGAGGTTGGTACTACTATTTTTGGTCATTAAAAGCTGAAGGGCTTTCTCATAAGGGGAAATCTCAGTTCTGTGACCATCATTCTTTATAGATAGTTTTGTTACTAACAAAACTATCACAAAGAGAAAAGAAACTACGCATGACTTAATTATAAGTTCTCAACCTGCCTAGCTCTGAGCCAGTCTAGAAACAGCTCCAGGATGGCAGCATAGGCACTGAGCAAGCCGTAGTGATGGGCACCACCCCATCCAGACATGGACTTGGCTTTGGAAAGCTTGGATGAAGGCAAAGAAATCCAGTGACTCTGGAGACTGGTAGAAGAGTCCCTATATAGATGACTTTCGCTAGATGAGGGGCCTAGGGGCTGGAGCAGAGAGGGGACCGATCGCACACGCCTTTTATGTTTGGTGGAAGGCACTGTCTACGACTCCACAAGGGCAATGGTATCTTTGGCCAAGATCTATATCCACTAGGACATCAGGGGGCAGTAAGAGTTAGTTACTTGTCTGCTGTTGGGATAAAATACTACGGCCGAAGGCAGCTTAAGAAAGGGAGTGATTTATTCTGGCTTACAGTTCCAGGGGGATGGGGCCCATGATGGCAGAGTAGAAGCAGCAGGAACAGGAAGCTGAGAATTCATATCTTTAATTGCAAACATGAAGCGGGGAGAGCAGACTGGAAGTAGGTGGGTATAAATATATCTCAAAGCCGGTCTCCAGTGACCTACTTCCTCCAACAAGTCTGTGTCATCTAAACCACAGAATCACCAACTGGGGACCAAGTGTTCAAATATCCAAGCCTATGGGGGGGCATCTTTCATTCAAACTACCACAGGGGGTGTTGTTTTGTTTTCTGTCTTCTTTCAGACTGTTGGGAGCACTTCCTGGGATAATTAAATAACACTCTTAAGTTCTCACACTTTCTCTCTGAGAACCAACTGTGGCATAAACATCTCATTTCATGGATGAAGAAGTGGCCCCAGCGTGGTTGTCACTCTCTAGAAACTTCCTAGAGAGTTAGATGCTGCACGGCAGCTCTGCATGTCGCCATCCACTGGAAACACGTGCCCAAGGGGGTCTGGAGGATGCTGCTCATCACAGCTCTGTGCTGGTGAGCATACAAAGGCCACTTGCTGGCACTTTTCAGGAAAAGAGTGGATAAAATGGGCTTTTTATACACAGCACAATGCTGCGTGGCAGGAAAAATAATGAGTGACATACATAGGCAGCAGTATTACTAAGTATCAAAAACATTATGCAGAGTGAAAGAGGTAGTTTGCAGGATGAAATTCGTAGACTACTGTGTGTGTGCATATTTTTAAAACACAAAATAATAGCAGATGTTATTTATGGACCCTTGAATATAGTAACAAATATAGGTACAATACAGGCATGCACAGCCTGCTTCTGAGTGGGAGGCAGGGGAAAGTGCACAGCAGGGTTTTTGCTTTTTTCAAAAAAAACTTTCTAATATAGTCTCACTATGTGACAGAGGTGCTTTAATTCCTAATTCTCCTGCCTTCACCCTCCAAACAAAAGGATTATAGGTGTGCACCGCCACTCTTGGCTCTCTCTCCATCTCTAGTAAATTATGGTGAATATAAGTTGGAACAAAAGGGGTAGAGGTGTAGGTAGAGAAAATGTCTTTGGCAGCTGTTTTCATAGTTCAAATGAAAGCCAAGTGAGATTACACGTAACACCTGTCCCTGCAGCCACCTTCAATCCATGCCAGAGTGGCCATCGGGACATGCCAAATAAACAGAAGCCTGTGAAGCCGCAGTGCAATGAAGAGCAAGGGTTGGGGACAAGGAGATACTGGCCTCTGAATGGTCAAAGCTAACTCTTCATCAAGTACTTGAAGAACCACCATCCTGCTCCACCTCACAGCATTGCGGGTGGGGATCAGGCTGTGATGACACTGGTGACCTCCTCATTTGACTAAACCAACAATGGACAGCTCAGCCAAGCTGGACCCATCTCTTTCTCTCTTGAACTTGAGGCTGAACAAACCATCCAAGTGAGGAAGAGAGGAACTCAAGTGAAGCTCACAAGCCTGAGGGAGAAGGGAGAGAGAGAGGAGGAGGAGGAGGAGGAGGAGGAAGAGACATCACCCTAACCACTGGCTCTGGTTTCTTATGAATCTTCCTAAGGTAAGCTGAACAGTCTGTCCTTATACATTCTTCAAGTCCTTGAGGGATTGTTCCAGGATCCCCACAGATACTCAGCCCATTAAAAAAAAAGTGTTGTATTTGCATATAACCTGTCCAATTTGGTGCATACTTTATTCTCCTTTCTTCCTTTACTTACTTGAGACTTGGTCTCATGTAACCAAGACTTCCAATTCACTAAATGGCAAAAGGGGACCTGAAGTCCTTCATCCTCCTAGCTCTACCTCCCAAGTGCCTGGCTTACAAGTGTGACCCACTGTGCCGGGCTTGCTTTCTTCCATTTTAGTGAAATGATTCTCTTCAAGGTTGTCTAACTTCACAGGCGTTGACGCCCCCCGCCCCGAGATTCCTCAAGCTGAACAGAGACACACCACCAGGAGTGATTTGCTTCTGCTTGGCAGTGCCAGCCACAGTTTCCCAGAGCCTTCCCAGAGCCTGCCTGTAACATACAATTGTTCGGAAGAAACTGGGGCCAAGATTTTTGTGAATGGAAACTCCATCTGCCCTTGGAAAGAGTGTCCACATGGACTCAGGGTTTCCATGAGCAACAGCCACCGAATATCCAAAATACATGTTTCTTTTGCCAAATTTCCGTGGGTGGGTACAAAGGAGACCCAGAGGACCATATTCCTGGCCACCACCCTCGTAGCACAGCGCAGGAGGGAGGGCCTGGAGGCCGCTTGCCTTGAGCCTTTGGCTAGCAGGTGGATCAGTGTACTCTGTGTATTCTTGCATGTGTCTGAAATGGAGGATGACTAACAGGCAGGAAGAGTCTTTTGATAGAACTAGTTCACAAAAAGAAATGTGGCGGAGTGGGATGGCAAATACTTGGACTATTATAAGATACAGTTTTCCAAGCCAAGCAGCCTGCTTTGACCATAGGGAGCCGTCCTATTGAGTCCCATTAGAGAAGTAGGAGGTTGGGAGAGGCAATGGATACTCCTTTGTGATTCAAGCTAATCCCTCCCGCCTTTCCCAGACAGTAGTATGCAAGTCTACCCTAATTGCCCAGGATCTCAGAGGTGAGGTGCTAGTCCATAGACTACAGAGGAAGGAACTTTCCCGCAGACTACACGCTGGGTGAAGACTTCCTGGTGTAGCTACGTAGAGATCCTCCACTGCTGCAAGTAACCTGTCCCCCTGCTCTGTAAAGACACCCAACGATCACACTGCTTCCCCCAGAGTACATTTTGGTGGAACCCTGCTTTAGTTTGCCATTAGGGCCTTACAAGGAGAGGATAGACATTGTTCAGATCTCCCGAGGAAGGGATAATGGAAGCCCCTACCATCCCAGCACTTAGGAGGTGGAGGCAAGAGAATGGGGAGTTCAAGATTATCCTCAAGCTGTTAGGTAACTTCAGAGGAAGAAAGTTTAATAGTGTGTTTACCTAGTCCCCTCCACTCTATTTCTTCTCTAGAACAGTTTTCTGGTCTGTTTGTTTAAATGCTGGATGAGCTTAAATATTTAATTTGAACAATGAATAGGGACCATATCACTTCTATAGATAGATATTTGAGAAAAATCCGGGTGCCCAGTTGCTGTGTAGAGGTGAAGATTCAGTAGGTGTGATATGATGTGATCCAATCTGGCCCTGCAGACCACAAAGGTTCCCTTCATATCATGGTCCAATCTGGCCCTGCAGACCACAGGGACACATCCCTGCAAGGCCTCCTATCATCCTGGCCTCACCACAGAGTTCTCGTGCCCTCCCTTCAGCTTCTTGTGTACATCATCAGAGGTACCCTTCCTCCTGTGTGCTTACACACTGCTGGAGAAGTGGGAAGAGGGGTGGACTGAGAGTCTAACGGTACTGGGTTCAGATTCTTCAAGGACTGGATGCTTCCACGGGTTCTCTGGCAGACGTGCAGATAGGTACCCAACAGCCGAGCTCCTAGCCCTCCCAGGTATCACTCCCATCGCCAGGGAAGCCTCCAGGAAAAGCTTGGCAGCTAAGAATCAATCTTGTCTTCTGATCAAGCACTGCCACCATCACCAGGATGGCAGGGCCTTTCCAAAGCTATTGAGGCAGGACCCACCAGCCACTGCTCACCTGGTAGATATTTCCAGAAAAGTGGGCATGGCTCCTGTGGGTTTTGTGACCATAAGATCCTTGACAGGCAGCAGCTAGAAGGAACAAACTCTTACACTGTCCACATGACAGTATGGACACATCTCAGGTACATTATACTAAGAGGAAAAAAAAGCTGCATTTGAAGAAGCAGGTTCCATTTGAGTGTTCTAGAAAAGTCCAACTATTGGGCCTGCACACAGATCTCTGTTTTCAGAGGCTGCGTGACAAGGACTTGAAGATGAAACTGGAACACACTGGACTGTGCTGTGCCTCGGTCTTGGTGGTAGGCATGTGACTTTGGAACCTACATACTGACAGTCATGGCACTGGACATTGGTTTTATGGATGTGGGTTTGTGGTGGCTAGCTTTAATTGTCGAACCGGCACAACCTAGAATTGCCTGGGAGGCAGGTCTCAGACCATGAAAGGGCAGGGCGGTCCTGATCTCACTAATCAAGCCCGGAAGATCTGCCTACTGCAGGTAGCACCTTTCCATAGGGATCCTGGACCAAATGAAACAGAGAGCGAGCTGAACACTAGTACGCACACGTGAATTCATTACTCTGCGCTCTAAACTACGGATGTAAACTGACTAGCTATTCCGGTTCTAGCTGCTTTGAACGCCCATGATGGTAAACCATAACCTGGAATTGTCAGTCAAATAAACCCTTCATCCTGTAATTTGCTTTTGTTGGGGTATTTTGTCACAGACAGAAAACAAACCTAAGGCAAAGTGTGTGTATGACAGAGTTCGCACCAAATGGCCCCCCCATGGCTTTCAGACACATACAATGCCACAGATAGCAACAGGGCAAATGAAATTCAGCTCCCCAGGAGGCCTTCTGAAAAAAGGGCTTGGTAGCTAGGCCTCAGGTGGTATTGTGCAAACCTTTCTAGAATCATAATCATGGATAAGCCAGTATAATCCTAAAATGTTCTTACTTTTAAAGAATATGGTTTCTCTTCTGATATGAAGATTAACAAAAGCTTCATGGTTAGACTCAAACTGACTGAAGATAGAGCCCTGGTTTACAGGTGTGCGTTACCAAGCTTGCTTTTTTTTTTAAACATGGATGCCAGGGATCAAACTCTCTTGTACTTACAAAGCTTCCTCCACTGGGCCATTTTTCCAGTCCCTAACATTGCAACTCAATTAGAGAAGCGTGGCCCAAGGTAAGGAGGCTTCCTATTCTCCCCAGGTGACCTGGCAGTTCTTCCCACTTCTCTGAGCTCTGTTGGCCTCCTCCATAAGAGGAGGGCAGGAACTCAATCTCCCTCCTGGGTCTGTTGTAAGAAGTAGTTTCTCAAAGCACCTAGCAAAGTGCCTCCTCTCGGGAAGCCCTGGGGAGCCCTGGCTATTATTATACAACCATCAGCAACATCATTACCAGGCCTGGTTGGCAGGCCTTTAAGCCTTTTATCACAAATGGACGGGGGCAGGAACAGAGCTCCTTTGTATGGGCCCAGCCAAGCTCTAGGAAAGGCCAGCATGGGAGTGTCCAGGGCAAATGTGCCAGGATCACAAAGGGTCCCTCTGACAGCCCTTTTTGTTTACGCAGGCAAACCTTTTATCTGCCTCCCAGCCCAGAGCTGCCAGGATAGCCGGGTCAGGAGTTCACACAATAAACAACTTTTGCATCCAGAATACGCTCCCATCCAGTCCTGGGTGCTGTTGCTGGGGCTCTCACGGTTTAAGGCTGCTATTCTTGAGCCAGGCATGGTGATACAGGACTATAGTCCCAGTATTTGGGAGGTGGAGACAGGATCAAGAGCTCAAGGCCATCATCCATTACATAGTGAGTTCAAGGTTATCTTGAGCTCTGTGAGTTTCTGTCTCCAAAACCCAACACATCTGGCCAGGGATGTGGCTTTGTAAGTAGAGTACTCGCCTAATATTCCTGAGCCCTAAACTCCAACATAAAATCTGACCAGGGGACTTTAGCCTGTGATGTCAGCACTCAGCAAAGTGAAGGCAGCAGGACCAGGAGTTCGAAGTTGTCCTTCATGTTCAAGGATAGCGTGGACTTCATGAGACTGTCTCAAATTTTTTTTTTTTTTGTAATTAAGCTTCTATTTTTTTCCTTAGCAGTTTAGGACCTCAGCGTCCTTTCTTCAGCAGGGTGCCCAGCTAGCTCTCTGGCGAAAAATGAGTAGAATTTAAATGAAGAGATTTGCCCAAAGCCCCACCGTGAATGAGGAAAAGACTTCCTATGGCTAGGATGATTTGGCTAGATATGGCTCAGCTCCTGCCGCCTCATTCTGAGTCCTCTGTCGTGACCCTGCTCTGCTGGTTCCAGTGGGCCTGTGTGCTTCCATCTCTGAAACACCACAGCCCCCTGCCTGTTTGGTGGGGCAGCTTTGGAGTTTCACCATTGGCCCTGAGCTTGCCCGTGCTGCCGGAGACTATGCCAGCATCCGGCATCCTCCAGGCTGGCGGGCGGTTCCCAGACTGCAGTGGGCATCAGGACCACCTGGAGAGGTAGCACTGGCATTCAGCACAGCTTCCAATACAGTCCTGGACCAGGCAGCACCAACCTCCCAAGTGACGAACTGTTGTTCTTAACTCTTGGGACCATTGCAAGCTTCACCGGGTTGAGAGGAGGGAAGGGACTGGGATCAAATGACAGGACCAAGAGAGGAAGGGGTGCAGAATGGACCAGGAAGTACCAGGGTGGAGAAACCCTGGAAACTGGTGGACAGAGACTAGTGTCTCCAGAGCACAACTGGTACCAGAAAGCAGAGCTGGACAAACAATGCGAGTGTCACATCTGAGGCACAGTGAGGGCAGCAGCGGGGAACAGATTTGAAGCAGGCTAGAAGGTGGCTCTGTTCAGCTTGGAATGAACAATTGAGGCCCAAGTATGCAAAAGGCCTTTCAGGGAGAGCAGGCTGCCGTCGTGAGCAGCTGGCTTGGTGAACCCTAATGGTTAATGGGATCCTGTAGGACTGACTAGCTCTTAAAACTTACCCATTAAACTGGGCATTGTGGTACAAGAATGTGATCTCTACAAGTGGAAGATGAACACAGAAAGAGATGAAGGCATAAGGACCGAGTTTCATTCATAGAACAATTGTTAAAATGCTGGGCAGGGTGGCATGTGTTTCAATTTCATCCTTGAGGAGACAGAGACAGGAAGGTCCCTAGGTCTCACTGGTCAGACAGTCTAGCCAAATGGGTGAGCTTCAGGTCAGAGAGAGATCCTGGGTCAAAAATAAAGTTTATAAGGCTGGGCATAGTAGTGTATGCCTTATTCTCAGCACTCAGGAGTCAGAGGCAGGGGAATCTCTGTGAGTTTGAGGCTAGCCTGGTCTAGCCTCAATCACAACCTAATCACAACCTGTGTGAGGTTTTCATGACAACAACCCTGTCTCTAACTCTTCAGTTACTGGGTGCTCTATACTTCAGTTTAATTCTAACAGGGGTTACCGGGCTGGTGCAGCACAACCCACATCCCACCCCCAATCAGGTCAGTCTCTAAGACCAGCTCTACTCAGGGGGACAGATAAAAGTCCCAGGTTGTCACCTGGGCTTCTGACCACCTGTAATTAGAGGTTCTGGCATCCCATTCTCAGAATTTGCCAGAACATTTCCCAGAAGGACACTTCCCTTATCACCTATTTGTTATATTTAGTAGGGAAGAGTGACTTACTTCCTGCTATCAGTTCATTACGTAAGGTAAAATTCAGACCCCAAAGCAAGGTGTAGGTCATGGCAAGGCAAGGCATGGTGGTGGCTGCTGGGTTTTGTTGCTGGGACAAAATACATGACATATACAACTTACAGGAGAAGAGGATTTATTTTAGTCCACAGTTTCAGAGGTTTGGGCTCATAGTCACTAAATCTCTTCTATCTCTCTCTCTCTCTGGTGGTGGCAGCATATGGCAGAGGCCACTCACCTCATGGTGAACAAGAAGTAGAGAGGGGCCAGGTACGATGTTCAAAGCCAAGCCCCCGTCTTCTATTTCTTCTAGTCAGCCTTCTTCCCCAAAGTTTTTAGGACCTCCTAAAGCAGTGCCAGCAGTTGGGGACCAGCTGTTCAGTGTGTGAGCCCTTGAAGGGATGTATCGCATCAAAGCCATGAGTATGCGGAACCTCGGTGGGACCACCTACTGCCATGGTTTGTATCATAAATGATCTTTAGAACACACATGCTGCTCTGGGGGGCATGTATGGATCAGCACATAAGATTGCTGTCTGCACAAGCATAAGGGCCTGAGTTCGAATCCTAACATCTGCATAAAAAGGTCGGTTTGGTCTCATAGGCCTGTGACCCCAGCACTGTTGGGGATGGAGACAGGAGGCTCACTGGGGCTTTCTGGCTGCTAGCCTAGTCCCAGGTCCAGTGGGAGAGCCTGTCTCAGGGAATAAGGGAATAATAATGAGTGGAGCATGATAGTGGAGATCACATGATGCCTCCCATTTGCATACATGTGCATATGCCACACATAGACACACATGCGCAAAACAACCACGATATGCTCAAGGCTTCCCAGTCTGTGGCGCTACCGGGAGCTTACAGTGCCCATTGGATATATGGACTAATGCTGCTGCGAGCTCGGGTCAAGAGACCCACAGTCTGAGATTAGTGGGCTGGTACCTTCCTGGGAAGTGGGGCCACACTGAGTCAGGGACGGCATCTCTCAGCCCAGCACTGATCACAGAAACCAGGGCCATGATCCCCTAGGAGTCACTCTGGTGTCAAGCAGTCCTTCCCTGCATCCAGGCCCAGAGAAGTGAGGAGAAAAATCTTCAACCAAGCCATCTCAAAAAGGCTCCTAGAAGTAGTCAAAAAATTAAAAATGGTCCTGGCACAGTGGCCACATGCCTTTAATCCCAGTATATAGGAGGCAGAGGAAGAGACAGGCAGATAGCTGAGAGTTTGAGGCCAGTCTGGTCTACACAGCAAGTTCAAAGCCAGCTAAAACTACATAATGAGACCCCATCTTAAAGAAAAAAATGAATAAGGGGAGTTTTGTGTGGTTTGCCTATGCCACTCCTGAGCATCTACTCAAAGGACTGAGAGCAGTTAACTAGAGATAACCACACACCACGTTTATTGTGGCAGCATTCACGATACCCAGCTGAGTGCCCATCAGTCTGTATAAAAGCAAAGAAAAATGTAGTATATAAAACATGGAGAGCAACTAGGTATAAATAAAAAGAAATCACCTATTTCAGAAAAAAGCACAATCCTAGAGATTATCCCAGTAAGTGAAATAAGCCAGACATCCAAAGCCCAGTATCCATGTTTGTGCTCAGGGCAGTGCCCTTGCTTATTAGACAGGATTGCCCTGGACCTCAACCTTCCTAATGCTATGACCCTTTATGCAGTTCCTCAGTAGTGACCCAACCATAAAATTACTTTGTTGCAACTTCATGACTGTAATTTTGTTTCTGTAATGGACCATGGTGTAAAATATCTGATATGCAGGGAATCTGATAGGCAACCCCTTTGGGGTCATGACCCACAGGCTAAGAACAAAATGGAAGTCACATGCCTGGTTTATACAGACTGGAACACCCAACAATGGCCATGGTCATGTTGGAGATGATGAGAACCCAACCAGATAGTTGCTCAGTTCACCAGCTGGATGCTTCAGTAGTCCAAGTTGGTGCCTGTGATGGTCTGTCCTGTCCCTTTAAGAGACAAGCCCTGCCCACTCCCTCCCCCATCTGTCTGCTGAGGCAGGCAGATCTTCCTTCCTGCTTGCAGCCTGAGTCCCTTCCTTTCAGTTTCTCTCTTCAAGAGGCAGCTTCTTTCTGTCTCTTCCTTCTCCCTGCTTCTCCCCTTCCCCCCTCTCTGTTTCTCTCTCTCCTTCTCTTTCTACTCTTCCCCCTTCTCCTCTTCCCCTCTAATACCCACTAAATAAATATCCAACTTCACTGTGCATGACGTGCCTATTCATCTCCATCTCTCACCTGCCAAGTGGCTCCCTGCCTGGGATCTGGCTGTCTTTGTGGCCTGCCATGATCTCGGGACCAGCTGCCTGCTGCCTGCCACCACTCAGGGACCTATGGCGTGGTCTCATGGCCTGCTGCCCATTGCTGCCACTGGTGACCTTCAGCATTTCTGCTGCTGCACCCCTCAAGGGAACCACAGCATTTTATTTAAACCATTACATTGTTCATGGAATGGAGAGCTGTTGTAAAAAGAAAAACCTGGTTCCCAAGCCCAGGGTTCCACGCATCCTCAACCGGCTGACACACAGTCAGGAGGGAATGTGGAGAGCCTGGCATGAGACCATGCCACAGGTCCCCTGATATGTCAGTAGGCAGTGGGCTGTGGGTCCCAAGAGCAGCCAGTCCCAGGCAGGGATGGCACAGTTCCCCAAGTGGCTGCATCAGGCCCTGAGTACCAGACAGGGAGTCACGTGGTGTGTAGTGCGTGGGGCATCCAGTCCCAAGAGGAGAGACAGACATATGGGCACACCATGAGACACTACAGGGGGAGGGAGTGGGTGTGGTTTGTCTCTTAAAGGGACAGAGCAGACCATTACAGTGCCAAAGGCCTGGAGGATTCTTCAGGAACCATAGGTCTTCAGTCCATGTTGGAAGGCCAGAGAAGCTGGAGTCTGATGGCCTGGTGGCAGTAGCAACAATCAAAATAGGAGCAATCAAAACTCTCACCAGCAAGAAACACAGGCGGGCAAGCAGCTTGTTTTTTCCCCCTCAGGCCTTTTTTATTTTATTATTTATTTATTTGTTTTTTGAGACAAGGTCTTACTATGTAGCCCACCTAGAACTAGCTATGTAGACCAGGCTGGTCTTGAACCCACAGACATCCATCTGCCTCTGCTTTACAAGTGCTAGGACTCAAATTATACAACACCATACCCAGCAAACAGCCTCTTACATATCCTTCCTTCCTTCCTTCCTTTCTTCCTCCTCCCTCCTTCCCTCCCTCCCTCCCTCTCTCTCTCTTTCTCTCTCTCTCCCTCCCTTTCTCCCTCCCTTCCTTCATTGAGTTAGTTAGTTAGTTTTTTCCAGACAGGGTTTCTTCTGTAGCCTTGGCTGTCCTGGAACTCTCCTGGAGTTCTGCAGATTAGAGACCTGGGTCATCACTAGGCAATCAAGGCTGCATATTCTTACCAATGATAAGCAAGTGCTCTGGGAGTTGGGATCCGCAAAGGGATGCCTTCCCGTGGTAGAGTTGGGATTCCATTGATTTCTACATGGAGGGCAGCCTGGGCTTTCTACACAAAGAGACATTGTTTCAGATCAAGCAAACAAAAAATCAAATCTGAAATGAAATGAAACAAAAGACACTAGAAGCAAGCAATTTAAAAATAAGGAGTGGGCAGGACACAGAGGTTTGCTTCTTTCCATGACAGGATTACAAAACTCTCCAGAAGCTTAATTTCTCTTTTCCTGGTTCCTTCTTTGGCTTTCACTGGCTTCCCTCTCATTCTGGTTTGGGAGGCCCCTGGGTTCACTCTCTCAGCACCTAAGCTCCCCCAGCTATTTCCTAACCCTATCTTTGTCTGGGTGTTTGCAGACATCCTGAGAGCATCGTCTGGTTAGTCTTCCGGGTGCTGACATTAGCAGGAACTGGCACTAAGCACTGCCCAGGAACGATGGAATAAATGAATAAATGTGGTTCTGGGCTCCATCATTCCATGCCAGAGCTCAGGCAAAACAACCCGGTCTCAGTCACGAATCTTTCCTGCCCACACTGTTCTCGCCTCTGCAGTCACCGAGCAAGGGAGTCTTAGACACTCTGCCAAGGAGTGACTTGGGTGGGGGCAGTGAAAGTGAGATATTCTCCACACTTCCCCAAACCAGGTGATGTCTGAGCCCCAACATCTAAGTTGAGCAGCAAATGTGGTAGATGGCTTTGGCCAGAATCCTTCCTTGTCCCTGGACGTTTCTTGTTAACTTGTCTAGTCTATTGGCTGTTTGGTTAGGACAAGGGCTCACTGTGCAGTCCAGGGTTATAGTTTGAATGTGAACCCCCCGGGTAGGCTTGAGCACTATGCCTCCAGCTGGTGGCGCTGTTTTGAAAGGTTGTGGAATGTTTAGGAGGTGGCACCTTTCTGGAGGAAGAGAGTCACTGTGGGTAAAGTGTGTAAGACAGAGGTCAGAGGCCAACTTTTAGGTGTCTTCCTTGACAGCCTTCCACCTTATTTCCTTGAAAGAGCTGCTCCCACTGAATCTGGAGCTCCCTGATTGACTAGACTGGCTGGTTGATGAGCTCTGAATACAACCCCCTTCCACTTCCCCTACCATCACCATATACTCCCACCATCCCCCAGACTGGGTTAAAGACTTACCCTGCCCCTCCCTTGTTCCTGTAATGGTCTGCTCTGTCCCTTTAAAAGACAAGTTATGCCCACCCCACCCCCACACCAAGGCAAGCTGATCTTCAGTTTCTAGCCTGAGCCCCTTCCTTTTCCATCTCCCTCTCAAAGAGGCAGCTTCTGTCTCTCTCCACTTCTCCCCTTCCCCCTTCTGATTCTCTCTCTCTCTCTCTCTCTCTCTCTCTCTCTCTCTCTCTCTC
>JAQHUG010000133.1:1304216-1314349 GCA_028555095.1 Dicrostonyx torquatus
ATTTATTTTTAATGTTATGTGCATTGGTATTTTGCCTGCATGTGTGTCTGTGCGGGTATCGGATCCCCTGGAACTGCAGCTACAGACAGTTGTGAGCTGCCATGTGGGTGCTGGGAATTAAACCTGGATCCTCTGGAAGAGCAGCCAGTTCTCTTAACCACTGAGCCATCTCTCAGCCCCACACCTACCTTGTTTTTTGAGAGAGGGTAGCCAGCTGGCCCTCGAGCCAGGGATCTGCTTGTCTCTGTTGTGGTGCTGAGATCCCAAACACACACCACAACACCTGGCTTTTTCAAAATTATTCTTGTTGAGCTAGGTCCAGGACAGGGTCCAAAGCTCCAGAGAAACCCTATCTTAAAAAAATTATTTTTGTTAAAAACAGGGGTTCTGGGGCTCCCAGTCAGGCCCTCATGCACTCAAGCCAGCAGTTCACTGACTGAGCCACTCCCCTGGGTCTTTAAAGGATTGAAAAACATCAATGACAGAACACCTCTCTAGGCACCTCCTCCAGGCGCTGGAGAGAAATGTTCAGGGCTGATATCCGGCCCAGTGACCCCCCTCCGGGGTTCAGCCCCACAGCAAACCTTCCACTGGGGCCCTTTACCTGCCAGTCTCTTCTGAGACCCTCAGAGCCACAGGTGGAGGTGTCCATTTAGCAAGCCCGTGTCGGAGACTGTCTCCCACCTGGGTATAGGTGCCCGCTTAGCAAACGCGTGTCGGAGACAGTCTCTCACCTGGATATAGGTGCCCCTTTAGCAAGTGTGTCTCGTAGGCAGTCTCTCACCTACACACCTCTTGTGACAGACGTTCCCCAGGCCATAAGCAAGCCCCTGTCACAGTCTTCCAGTTCTTTTCCCAATTGCATTTTATGTATTTATTCTGAGTAGGGGAAAACAGGCCCCAACTTATATGTGGAGGTCAGAGGTCAACTTGTAGGCATCTGTTCTCTCCTTATCACATGGGTGCTGGGGTGAGAAGTTGTCAGGCTCAACAGTAAGCACTTCTACCCATGAGCCATTTCTCTAGCCATCTTTAGTTCCTTAGGGTCTAGAATGTTAAGACAGAGTTGACAGAGACCACAATTCTACACTTTTCTTTTCTTTCTTTCTTATTTATTTTATTTTATTTCAAGGCACGGTTTCTCTGTAGCTTTTGGTTGTGCTGTAATTTGCTCTATGAACCAATCAGGCTGACCTCGAACTCAAAGAGATCTGCCTGCCTCTGCCTCCCAAGTGTTCGGATTGAAGGTATGCACCACCACTGCCCAGTAATTACACTTTTCTAATGGGGAAACTGAGGCCTACCAAGGGAAGGAATGTTGCTGGGTCATGAAACAAAGATTCTCATCTGAGTAAGATACCTCAGAGGGTAAAATAACAAGCCATGCAAGCATGAAGACCTGAGTTCGATCCCCGGAACTCACAGTAGGAGGGGAAAGTTGTCTTCTGACTTGCTCACGCACACCAAGGCACACACTGAGAGCATACGTCATCATCATCCTCATCTCCTGGCTCCTCTTAGGTCTCCCCCTCCTGCACTGTGGCCTGTGGCAGTCACACTCTTATTTTATTCATTAATATATAACAATTTATTCTCTTTTAGATTTATTTATTATTATGTATACAGTGTTCTGTCTGCATGTATGCCTGAAGGCCAGAAAACGGCACCAGATCTCATTATAGATGGCTGTGAGCCACCATGTGGTTGCTGGGAATTGAACTCAGGACCTCTGGAAGAACAGCCAATGCTCTTAACCCCTGAGCCATCTCTTCAGCCCAATAATTTATTCTTTATTAATAATCACCTCTGGGGTGGCTGAACAGGTGGGGGCTTAGCGGACACCTCTCCACACGGTCTCCAATTTATGGCCACCGCAAGGGCATCGCTTCTCCCTGCTCACACCCAGCGTTTATCCTCAAGGAGGACACTCTAGCACGTGCCACAGCGGTTGCACTGGTAACTCCCAGGATCACATGAGAAGCACAATTTTTACCTGCTCCCACAACCCCTGCAGGTTCAGAAACAAGTCCGGTTTCTCCATATAAATATAGCCTGGAAGTTTACGTAACAGGAGAAATTAGGAGCCCAATAGCCTGGGTTCTGAAATGCTCCCATTTTAGACTCATACAGTGACAGAGCTACAGTGTGTCTCCCTCCTCCCTCCCCCCTCCCCCTGCCCCCACTCCACCTCTCCTGCTAGCTCTGCCCTATGCAGGAGAGGTGCTGCCTCTGCTGAGGTGCCTCCAGTTTGGGTTTGCCGCCACTTGCATTCTGCAGGATTCCCAGTAGGTGGCGCCAAACTGTTGTCCACAACAACCTGTGGGCGTCTCTAGACCCCTGTGTATGTGAAGGCGGGTATTGGAGACAGTGCTGTTTTCGGGTCATCCATAGTGAAGGCCAAGAAGGCTTGGCTCATTACTGCTGTCTAGTGCTCAGTGCGGACTGGACTCTAGGTCTCCCTCTGCCCAGGCACTTGTTTGGGGGTGGGGAAAGGGAGGGTACAATGCAAGAGCAGATAAAGTTTTCTGCACCCCTACTCTGGCTCTGAAGGAACAAGTTTGGTGTTCTAACCCTGGAGCAGGTGGGAAAGTTGGTTCTCATTGAAGACTGATGTGCGTGGCACGCCAGGTGGGCTCAGGACGCGACTACTCCCTGGACAGGCGCTGGCAACCTGCAGGCTTATTATTCTGCCGTGGCTATTCCCATATTAACATAAACATGGCTGGGGTGCTAGGTGTATATGACCGTCTAAATTAATTAATAAAATTAGAAATCCTTTGAGATAGGGTTTCACGTATTTCAGGCTGTCCTTGAACTTGCAAGGTATCAGAAAACGACCTTAAACTTCTCATCTCCTGCTTCCACCTCCACCTCCCAAGTGCCGGCATTACAAGTGTGTGCCGCCACTTCTGGTATAGGCAGTGCTGGGCATGGATCCCAGGGTACATGCTAAGTAGGATTATACCAAAGGAGCTACATCTCCTGACCTAAGATGAAACAAAATTTAAAATACAGTTCCTGCCAGGTCTGTTGGCCCATGCCTGTAATCCCAGCATTCAGGAGACTGAGGCAGGAGGATTACTATGAGTTTGAAGCCAGTCTGGGATGCATAGCAATATCCTCATCAACAACAATAGTATTGAAGTGGAAAGTCCAGTGTCTTGGTTCCTTTGGCCACATTCAGACACATGTGGCTCGTGGCTTGCCCTGGGCCAGCACAGAGATGAGTATGTTAACCCCTGAAAGTTCCATTGGGCACACAAATGCGAAGCCTACTTTGTTTCCCAGCGACAGGGTTGTGTGTGCATGTCATCATGTACCTGACTCTCTACACACTACTGTAACGGGATTGGTTTTAATAATAAACCCCAAGTCTGATATTATGGGGTGAAAGCTGAAAGATCAGAGAAGCAGAGCAGCCAGCCACTAGTTCTTACCTCTATGAAATCCTTAGAACCAAGGGGGCAGGATCCTATCTCTATGAATCCTCAGATGGAATGCCATGCGCTCCTGTCTCCTGATTTATATTCCTCTCTCCACCCAGCATTTCTTTGCCTGTCTCCACCTTCCTAGTGCTGGGATTAAAGGTGTGTGCCACCACTGCCTGGCCTCTAGGGCTAATTAGTGGCTCACTCCTCACTCTGATCCTCAGGCAGGCTTTGTTACTGCATAAACAAAGTATCACCACACATTGCCTTCCATGCGTGTTGTCTGAGAGGTGGGATCAGGCAGTCCCAGTCCAAATCCTTGAACCTTCTACTTCCTATGACTGAAGCTTTGGTCCAGCCACTTAGCCTCACTCCAGCTGTGTTCTCATCTACAGAGCGGAGAAAATATTGCCCAGCTGCTACAGTTATTAAATAGTAACAGGTGAGTCCCCAGCTCAGCTCTGTAGCCGAAGCACTCTCCTGCTGGCTTGTCACCATGGAGACTTGTGCCTAGCTCATGGGGAGCACAAGGCTTGATTCTTGCCCAGAAGATGGCCATCTAGGTGGAAGGTAAGAGACATGATGTAACCAGCCCAAGACCATTCTCCACGGTCCCATCTAGGGTCGGATGTGGTCCTGTGGCCCAGGACCCCATGAGGAGGACTATGCTTAGGAGGTACGTGTGGGAGTGCCTGCATGGGTTTTGGACCAACAGAGATAAAGGGGAAGCAACCTCATGGTGTGGGGTTGGGCAATGGAAAGATGGAGAAAGATTTGGAGTTGAGAGGGAGGGGATGAGCTGAGGCAGTGCAGAGCGCCCGGTAGGGAGGGGAGAAACTGAGAGGCTGGGGTATGAGAAACTAGGCCACACTGCTGCAGCTACCTAAGGCAGATGGTTGGGGGGGGGCTGGCACTGGAAAAGGCAAAGCTCGGGGACCAATTGTGATGGTTGCAGAAGGAGGAGCCCTGGAGAGGGGGACTGTGCAGCAAAGGTGACCTCTCCTCCATGTGTTTTCTCCAAGGCTCTAGAACTGGGGCTGACACGGGGCTGGCAGCGGTCAAGTAGGGAAAATTCTTGTCCATTTCTAGTGGACTGTTCTCCAGATCCTGCCTGTAAACACTATTTATTTTGGAAAGCAACAGCTCTGTTTTCAAATAAAACGTTGGGACATGCAGTATTGGATTTCCCTGATCTGACATTGACCTAGAAAAATGTGCTGGCAGCAACAGAAAATGTGATGCCCCACTGTGCTGGCAGGCGCAAGTGTCTCTGCTCTTGGCTGTGGCTGCAAAGGTTAAGGGACAAGGAAGTGGGTGGGGCCTTCTCACCCCCAAGAGGGGGACAGCTGAGGGCCAAGTGACAGTGTGGGCTTCTCATAGTCTGTGTGTGCATGGTCATGAGGAACAGGAAGAGAGGTAACCAGTGATGATGACAGTGGGCAGCAGAGAAGAAGCTGGCGAAGCGGGAGGGGCCGGGCAGGTCCCCAGACCAAGAGCAGCCATTGGATGTGCTGAAGGTGGACAGAGCCCAGTTCTCAGGAAAAAGACCAATGTGATTTGAGCCCTAGAGGAGGTCTGGAGTTCATTCTTGTCTCTTCTAAGAGACAAGGTGGCCATACCCAGCTTCAGGGGAAAGTCACAGCCTGTCACAGGCTGACAGGAGACTGGACACTTCTGTAAAGGTGGGATGGGACTGGGAAGCAAAGTTAACAGCAGGAGCCCTGTGTCATAGTGGGAACATCTAGGGTCATCTAAGGCACAGGGTCCTGATCTCATTTACAAAGGAGACCCAGAAGCCACAGAAACCTCCACTGAGTCACTAAATCTCCCGGAACAGAGTCCCCCAGTCGAGTCAGAGACCTTATTCTGTGCATATCTCACAGAGCAGATACCGTGCCCCCTTCATCACCCTTCCCCCACTGCGGGATGAACTGAGATCAGAGGTGTACAGTGCCTGGCTGGGAGCTGGGCACAATGAGGGCTCAACAAATGTGGCACAGCATTGTAGCTGTGCCACTCGGCAGGCTGTGCCTTATTGTCCTCATTCGTACATGACAAATAATAACCAAATGTGCCTCACAGAACTGCTGGGGAGGGCCAGAGAGACGGCCCAGTTGGTAGAGCACCTGTCTAACATGCGAGATAGCCGGGGCTCCATCGTTAGCACCATATGCACCATGGGTACGGTGGTCCACATGTGTAAGACTAGCTCGGGAGAGGCGGAGGCAGGAGTTTAAGGTCACCCTCTGCCACATAGTTCAAGGCCAGCTTGGGCTACATGAGACCCTATCCCAAAAAAGGAAATTAAAAACTGTAGGTGCTTAAATGAGCTCATACACACAAAACCATCCTCATGGTGCCTGTATGGAGTAACCACAGCTGTTTGCCATGTTAAATGTTATGCTCACCTGTCTCATCGCAGTACCCTTTCACCCTTTCACTTCCTCATTCACTGTGTCTCTGAGGGGAGTTTGCAGTTTGTTGATACTGGGAATGCCCCAGGGAGCAAGAAGAGCCCAGGGGCACGGAGTGCGACAATCAAATTGGCGAGTCCCCTGATAGGAGTAACCTCGGCTCACAGTTTCAAGAGGGTGGCATCCATCTTGGTAGAGAAGGCAGGGCAACAGGGGTGGCTCCCTCTGTCTCTGCAGGGACGTGGGGCAGTTGTTTCACATGTGGTGGTTAGACCAGGAAGCCACGTATTGGATATGAAGCAGGGCCAGGCCCTGTAGCCATAACTGCCCCCCCCCCAACAGGGCTTCACCTCTGCCAGTCACGTTTCTGGTCCCAAAGATACCAAAACTTCCTAAAGCAGTTCCAGCACCTGGGGAGAAGTGGTCAAATGCGTGGGCCTGCAGGGGGCATTTCACACTCAGGCCGTACCAGTTCTCAGACAAGCCATGCTCACGTCCCAGTCCCAGGATTTGGTGAGCATGTGGGTCAGGTGGTGGGGAACTAAGGTTGCAGAGGGAAGGGAGGCTAGCCTGCGATTACCAGGGTGTGCCTATCTCATCCCGAAGCCCTTATAAGGAGGCTAGACCTGCAGGCCAGCCACAGTGCTCGTGGAAGACCCGATGGCAGAGGAGGCAAAGGTCTGAGTGAGGTGACTGGCTTTGGGGACAAATGGGGACCAAGAAAGGGAAGGAGATGGGGAGGGACAGGCCTGCCCTTCATGTTAGCTTGGTGAGACTGGACCTTCCAGAGTCTAGAAATTCACATGACTTTAAGCCACTCACTTTGGGGAGTTATAGCAACCAAGGGAAACGAACACAAACTCTCGGCATGGAGCTTCTCATCCTTTTATGGAGAGACAAGCAATGAGGAACTAGAAGACAGGGTAAGCTGGACACAAGGGTTGCAGCTGGGGGCAAGAGTCAGACAGGTCATCTGTCTGTCCCTCCCACTCAGCCACCCCAGCTTCTCACTCCTGCTCTTGCTGCCCGCAGCATTCAGAGCTCCCTGACTCTGGCCAGAAGTGGAAACCCATAGAGAAGGAGGCTGTCAGGTTCCTGGGCTAGAGAGGGGGCAGGTGTATAGTTTCTGGACCAGGAGGGGGTGGGGCCTGTGACCAGGGTCTAGGGTAATTAGCCGGTTCCCAGGTCCCTGGGTGGGGCGATGTGGAACTGTGATTTGTCAGCCTGTGAGCAGAGAAGGGCAAAGCTGGCCGGCCGCCCCAGTGTCTCCCAGGTCTCTGTGATTACCAGCTCTCATCGCTGTAATAAAGAACACCTAGATTTCCTCCCATTTGGAGGCCGTAAAATACCACTTGGGCTTGGCTGCGGGCTGCTTACGAAGCCTTCCTCTTTCATCTCTCTTGCCTTTAATTGGCAGGTCTGAGGCCAGGGATCTCAGGAGCCGGCCAAGGCCTGACTCCAGTCAATCTCCCTGGCCTCTCCCTGTTCACGTCACCACACAGGTCTCTGCTCCACCCTGGAGCAGACAGCTGAGCAAGGCCTGAGCAGGGCAGAGAGGTAACCCAGCAGTGGGTCCACGAGTAGGTGGGGCTTGTGTCTTGGCTGGGGTAATTAACCTGTTTCCTGGTCCCTCAGGTGTTCCTTGGGGGTAGATAGAGTTCATCATCCTTGAAAGGATGAGTTTGAGGCACTCAGGTGGGACATTGCTCAAGGATGCTGTATCTGGGGAGAACTATTTACGCGGTGGATGTTTTAATGTATAGTGACATGCTTCACGATGATACTCAGGAATGCGCGCAAACTGAGGCACATATGTGTCCCCTGTTTTACATGCATGAGAGGGGTCAGAGGTCAGGTGGAGGCTGACACCAGGAGCAGGGTTTTTGCTCTGGCAGAAGGGAGACTAAATGGGCCAAATACCCTTGAGCCTTGGAGCCTCTGAGATTGCGATGCTGTTTGCCTCAGAGCACTACTCGGGTGAGGAGGGGGCTCAGATGGAATGCATGCACTGTTGGCCGTAGCATGCCTCACAAAATATGTGTTTGAGCCAGGTGGCCACCATCTATGTCCACCTTCTCCATGACTGACAGCATGCATCCAGGGCCAGCCTGCCCTTGACCCCTCTCATCTCATTCTCTCACCCCTGAAGCTGGACCTAGCCCTGCGCCACTATGACTATTCACTGTGGGCAAGCTGTCTCCTGCCCTCAGAGTCCCCTATGGGGAAGCAGTATATAGAGGAGGGATGGAGGGAGGGAGGGAGGTTCTCTCTGAGAGCAGACCTGGGTGGCTGGCCTTACCCAGCCCATGTCCTCTGTCTCCCATAGTTACTTCTCAGCCTAGGCTGCAAAGTGAATCCCAGGCCAGTCTGGGCTACAGAATGAGACCAGTGCTAAAAACAGACACACCTTCACTCTTGGAGTTTTTAGGGTGTTGCCTGTGGGTCTGTGCTTGATGACAGCTGGAAGTCACCCAGAGTCACTTAGGTGAAGCAGTGACTGAACCCTGGGTTGTTCCTGCCCTCACGCACTTGTTCCTAGAAGCAGTCTAAGGCCGTATATCTGAAAGGTAGGTGTTGCTCAGGTTGCAACTCGACAATGTCTTCTGTCGTCATAGTGATGTTTATAGTTCATAAACAAAGTATGCTCCAAACATAAAAGTAGCCTCAAATCACTGGCTGGGCCTCTCCAGCTTTATTGAGGTAGAATCAACAAATGAAAATAATATACGTATATATACGTTGCAGGCCTGTAATCCCAGCACTCGGAAGGTAGAGGCAGGAAGAACAGAAAATTCTGAGCCTCCCTGGGTGTTGAGAGAAGTCTTCCCCCAGGGAGATGCAAACCACATCTTTCCCCTTCTTCCTGAGACTCCAACAACAAAGGGAAGACCAGATCACCACAGCTCAGGGGTGAGGTGTTCCGGACAGGAGTGTGAGTGCCCCCAAAGCAGCCACACTGGAAGCTCGTCCCCTGCTTAGGTGACAGTTTCCCCATAGCCGCCTAGATGGAGTGCTCCTCAGTTAATCTTTACTAACTAGATACTTCATACAGCCTGTTTACTTGAGCATTCCCTAAACTCCTAGGCCACATGCAACTAGGACGGAATTGCACATAAATGTGGAACAGGTAAAATCTCAGAAGAGAGTCTATGCACTCTCCCCACCTGCTTCTATAAGGGAAAGCTCGCAGCAGCAGGATGCTATTTAAAGATACCCGGATGGAAACAGCCATGAGCATACAAGCATCTGGTTATACTATATAAAGATGCGTGCATACATAGTACAGGCTCGACTCTCAGAAGACAGAGGCTGCAGAGGCGGCTCAGTTGCAAAGTGATCGTCAAGGAAGCATGAGGACTTCAGTTTGGTTCTCAGTGTCCTCATAATAGTCAGATGTGGTGGTGAGTGTCTGCAATCCTGGAGCTCGGGAAGCAGAGACAGGAAGAAGCCTGGGCCTTCCTGGCAGACCGTCCAGCCAACTCCGTGAGCTCAAGCCTCAATGAGAGACCCTGTCTCAAAAAATAGTGTGGAGAGAAACAAAGAAAGAAACTCAGTGCCGACCTCTGGCTTTCATCCACATGCATAGGTAGAAGGCTTATTTATTTATTTATTTGACAGGGTTTCTCTGTGCAACATCCCTGGCTGTTCTCGAATTCACTGTGTAGACCAGACTGGCCTCGAACTCACAATAATATCCCCCCCCCCCGCTCAAATGCTGGGATTAAAGGCAGTACACCACAGCCACCCAGTTTATACATTCTAAATAATGCATTGCTTCTAAGCATTTAGAGTGTTTCTAGTTTTTTCGTTAACTCTTAAAAAAACATTGCTATAAATTTACAGATTTAAGATTTCTTTGTGTATAGTTTTGATGATGCCCTTAACATGAATTACTTGGTTCAAGATAAGAAATATAACTTCATCATAGTTTATTGAAACATAACTTACATGATGTAAAATCTACACTCTTAAATTACAGAATTCAGTGATTGTTGAAATAAGTCCATGGGCTTATTATTGTTTATCCAGTACAAACAAGCACAGCTCTTGCAGAGGACTGGAATTTGGTTCCCAGCACCCACATCAGGGCCTCACAACAGCCTGTAACTCCAGCTCCAGGGGGCTACTGCCCTCTTCTGGCCTTCATCAGCACTGCATGCACATGCACCCCCACTGTGCACACAATTTAATATAATGATAATATAATAATAATTATCTTAAAATTGATGCAGCCATTTCCATAATCTAGTCTTAGAATATTTTTATAGTTTAAGAATATTTTTATAGCCGG
>JAQHUG010000133.1:1314989-1362068 GCA_028555095.1 Dicrostonyx torquatus
TTTTTTGTTTTGGATAGAATCTCCCTGAGCTGCCTAGGTTGGCTTTGACCTTACTGTATAGCTAGGGCAGGTCTTGAATGTGCAATCTTCCTGTCTCAATCTCTCTAGTAACTGGAATCCCAGGCCTGAAGCACCAGGCCCAACTTTGACAGTAGATACCCTAGTAAAGTTGGTGTCAACATCTCTGTGTGCCTTGACAGTTTTCCAGGGACTAGTAATGTTGAATGTCATTTGCACTTCTTTGGAGGAAATCTATTCAGATCTTTTACTCATTTTAAAAACCAGGTATTTGTTTCACTTGGGTGAGAGTTCCTCCTTCTAGAGACAAATTGCTTAGCAGTTATATGATTTGTCAGATTCTCCCACTCTGCCTGTCCCCACCTTCCCCGGCCTCTCCTCTCTCTCGGTGAGTGTATGTTCACCATGAGATCTTACTGTGTTGTACAAGCTGGACTCAAATGCCTGGCCCAAGTAACTTTCCCACTTGAGGCTCCAGAGTAGCTCCCTCTGTCTATCCTTTTGAGTTCTTCTCCTGGAGTAAATGGTAAATCTTGCCCTGTAGAATCTCTGCAGGACACAAGGTTCCCTTTTAGATTCTAGAGTCTACTGTGTCGGGACTCCATGGGTGAGAATGGCAGACTGTCTCTCCCATCTCCTAGAACCTCTGTAGGTCACTCTAGCGGGAGCCAGGGTAGGAGTCACCGTAGGTAGAAATGTTCACAAACAGATTGTCGATTGCTTACAGGTCTGTCTCCTCCCGAGGTGTCGGTCACAGATGTGGTCCAGGGACTGGTGAGAGGGTCCAGTGGTTAAAGTGCTTGCAAAGACAAGACTGAGGACTAACTAGGGTTCAAATCCCCAGAATTCACATAAAGGCCAAGTGGGTGTGGCAGCCTACCCGTAATCCAGGGCTTGGATGTAAGACTAGGGAATCCCCAGACCCGACTGGCCAGCCGGCCTAGCCATAGCGGATGGCTGTGGGTCTACTGAGAGGCTTCCCTTCCTTCAGTAAAGTGGAAGAGCCATCAAGGCTAATTCCTAACATCAACCTCAAGTCTTCATTTGCATGAGCACACACATGCACACTT
The DNA here is from genome assembly GCA_028555095.1 of Dicrostonyx torquatus. NCBI lineage: Eukaryota > Metazoa > Chordata > Mammalia > Rodentia > Cricetidae > Dicrostonyx > Dicrostonyx torquatus. Next base: position 1,316,078 of record JAQHUG010000133.1, read on the forward strand.
ACCACCCACACACATGTGCCTACATACATGCAAACATGTATGCACAATACATAAGAAAGCACACATCAGACCACAAATTAGTGGGAAAAGAAAGGAAAAACAAATATGGTTCAGTTTCTTGGCTCCCAGAATGGGGTCACCACTCCAAGTCCTTGTTCGGAGAGTTCTGATGGGGAGGTCCTGTGCTAGCAGAGCCTGGAGAGTAGACAGGCAACCAGACCCTTCCCTCCAGAAAGGCTGACATTGTGTGCAAATGGAGGTTGCTTGGTTCCTGGCTCCAGAGTGGATCTGACATCAATCTCTCAATCTCCGGGCCACTTTTAGACGCGCGGCTGCTGGTGTGGGGACTTGATGTGAGCGGGACTCCCTGGCTGTGAAGTCACTGGCATTTCATGGAGTGAGGGAAGATTTGACAAGCACTGTGCTGAGCTGGGCTCTGAACACAGGCCAGGTCGTTATGCAACTGGCCTGGGAGGCACAGCATGTGTGGATAGAGGAGGCAGGTGCAAAGAAGAGGAGCCCCTAGCTCACTGTATTGGGGAGTGCTGGCCCCATCCAAACACTGCAGGGAGTAGATCCTTTCAACCATATACTCCATAGATTTTCCTTAAAGCCTTTAGTGACTTATCTCATTTTTCATGTATGTGTGTGTATGCACGTGTGTCGCACATGTGTGTCACACATGTATCTGTGTGTCTGTCCCCTCTCTTCCTCTTCTCTACCAGAACTCAAGCTTCCTGAGAATGGCAACCGTACCTGCATGCTGCTTTGCATCCAGATATAGTGGAGGATAGCCTGTAAGGTCCTGAACTCTCTGCTTCTGGAAATATCCCAATATCTGTTGAGTCGGCAAACTGACAATTTGACCTCTGTGCCTGTCAAGTCTCCTAAGTTCACGGGCAGCCCCAGAGTGCTGATGTTCAGCTTCATACGCTGACTTAGTGGAGGAGCATGTTTGCACACATCTGGGATAGGCCGAGGAGTCATATGGGCCAGCCCACACTAGGTCCAGACGGCCTGGCTGCAGGCTCTGCCGTGGGGTCAGCTGCTATGGCATTGTCCTCACTGTGGGGCCTTTCTCTGGACAAGCTTACCCTTCTTGTCCCCGGAATCCCCCAAGGACTTGAAAGTGATACCATGTGCTGTCCAGGACAAGTGTCCCATGTCTTTGAGCTGTCTCTTGTGTGTCATAGCCATCCTTGTCACTGTCCTTAGAAGGGTGCTAGTGAGTCACTGTTCCCTACCAAGTGACGTCTTAGAGACCTTAATGAGTCTTGGCAGTTTGTGGATTTTGACATGGTGCCCTTCCCCCACTGCAGCAAATGTTAGGTCAGTTTTATGAACAAACTTTTTAGCTAGAAAAGTCAGTAAATTAATTGAGGAGAAACACTTTCCCCACCCATTTATTTATTTGTTTTTGAAGGCAGGTTCTTCTTATGTGTAGCAGGTTGGCCTGAAACTTAATACATAACCCAGGCTGGCCTAAGACTTGCCGATCAATACTTGTAGAAATAATTACGGCTTGATGGTGGAGAGAGCTTGGAGGCAGGAGAGATTTGGAGAAATGTCTTAGTAAAAAAAAAAAAATTAGAGCTAGGCCTGGGGACACAGCATATCTATTGGCACCCTTGGAGGTAGAGGCAGGAGGATCAGGAGTTTAAGGCTACCCTTGGCCACATAGCAAGTTTAAGGCTAGTGCGGTCTTCATGAGACCATGTCTTGAAAAGAATTTTCTTAAAAGAGAAGTCATATCATTGCCATGCATGCTGTGTAAGCCTGGGGACCTGAAGTCAGACCTCAAACAAAGGTGGATGGAGAAAACTGACTTCCCAGGCTATCTTCTGACCTTCAAAATACATCATGGCATGCATGTCCACATACAGAGATACGATAATAACGATAATAATAATAATAGCAGCCTTTTACATTCCTGACTGCATGGTTGGGATTCAGGTAGCTGTCAAGAGTCCCTTGGAAGGTAAAGGTGACTTTCAACTGCACACTGTCACAAAACCGGAAGAAAACAAAACAAACCACCTTAAAAAGACTGGTTATTTGGGTATCCATGCAGCCTGCACCAGCTGTGGGCTCGTGCTGAGCAGTTTCCCGCTTACCCATTCTAGTGCTTCCTATCCCCCCCCCCCGCCACCTCTGAGATCCAGAGCAATAGGAGAGGTGTATGTGTGTATGTGTGGCCATGGTCATCCACTCTGCTCATGGACTCCTCACAGAGACAACGGCAAACTTTGTATTTAGAGGCCTTTACTCCTGCTGTAAAGTGAGTCCCAGCTGGGTCTGGTTGACACATACTTACTCTTGGAGACTAAGGCAAGAGGGCTCAGATTTGAGAGCAACATTGCAAGACTTGTTTTATGAACAATAACTGTAGCCTACACTCAAGCATCAGATGCTTCATGGACACTCCTGGGGTCCCGAAAGTACAGGTTTTTCAATTCTCCCCAACTTGTCAGTCCTAGTTTGGGTGCCAACCTCCTGGTGCCCCGGTTTCTCTACTTTCCCCAGGGTGGTTGCACAAGGACTAACTCGAGGGGCTATGGCGGCTACTGCTGTATAAACAATGAGAGGTTCAGGGTGTCCTGGGGACCCTGGTGCTGTTCCAGAAGGTACAGAGCACCTTGTCCCCTGCCGTCCTGGTGTGCACGCACTGTACCCTGGCTTCCCAGCTTCTGGAGATGTCGCACTTGTTCACAGCCAAGGCCCAGTGGAATCACTGCCTAACATTTATAGCTGTGGCCATGGCACTGAAGGCCATGGCACCTCCGTGATCTGGGCTATTTCAGTCAGCGTCGAGTCAGGAGGAGGCATCTGACTGTAGCGGCTCATGCAGCCCAGAGGCTGGGCTCTCAGCAGGTGTCTGGGCACAGGGCAGTTTGGGCTCTTATCCCAGCTCTGCTGAGAATGGCGAGTGGCTGTGCACTCTTTGTGCCGACTTTCCCACTAAAACTCAACTCTCCGTTTATGAATTGGGATTAATGCCTGCTGCCACATGGAGCTACTGTTTTAAATGAACTATGGCTAAAGAGTCCTGCTGCATGCTTGGTGCAAACCAAGGTTGTTGTGATGGGAGTGTCCTGCCTCCTCCAGGGGTTCCTGGCAAGGCAAAGGTGTGAGCTGCTCCGGAAAGGACTTCCTTTCCACCCAATCCCTGTATACATCTAGACGCAGATAAGGATGTATACAGGGATTGGGTGGAAAGGGGGTTCTGTCCAGGGCACCTCACACTTTTGCCTTGCCAGATGTCTGGCGCATGAGAGCCAAGCCAGTATCCTCTTCTTCAGTGTTCTATACGCTAGTACCAGGGACAATGCTCTCTTTTCTGCTGGCAACTGCAGGAGGCCTCACCACTGTTCTAACCAAGCACATGGTTGTCTATTCAGGGCTTCTGAATTTTTTTCCATTCTCAGCTCCTGACACCTAAGAAATTTTTACATGGCCCCAGGTGTATAGTATTATCAAATAGAGGTGCAAAGCAAACATTACTGACAACAAATCATGATGAAATTTATTTAAAAAGAAGTCTTTGGAGGCTCAGATATGGCTCAGTTGGTTGACTGTGATCCCCATATATATATATATATATCTCTGGGACTGGACTCAGAACCACAGAAACTATGTGTAGAGGCACATATGCCTGCAGTCTAGCACTTGGGAGGTTGACACCTAAGAATCAAATGCTTGAGTTCATTCTTGACTGCATAACAAGTTGCTGGCCAGCCTGGTCTGCTAGAGAGACTCTATCTCAAAATCTAAAACAAAACAAAAAACCTGAACCCAATAATTTTTTAGTATGCATATAATTTTAACATAAAAAGAAGCTGCAATGGACCCTAAAACCCTCGAATTGGTAGATAGATAGATGGAGAGATAGATGAGTAGGTGAAAGTATGGATACATGGGTGAATAAATATGTGGATGGATGGACATATGAATGTATATATGGATGTGTAGATAAATGAATGGATGAATGGGTACGAGGATGGATGGATGGATAGATGGATGGATAGATGGATGGTTGTGCAGGTGAATGGATGAATAGATGGATAGATGGATAAATGAGTAGGAGTAGGAGGATGGATGGATGTGTGGGTATATGGATGAGTGAGTGAATGAACATGGTACACTGGGTTCATATGGTGTACAGCGTTAGCTTTGTGGTGTGGCTGGAGAGCAATTTTAGTTGTGGAACTCACAAAGGATACTGGACACTTGTGCCTTCAACTTACGGCAGATTATTGATGACAGTTATGACATCTCTTTGAGGTGTGCAGTCCCTCAAGGAGAGCTAATGCTGTTCCTCTGAGAAGTTTTGACTGCCCATGACATGGTGTCAGAGAACGCAACATCATGAAAAAGCCAACCCAGCTAATACAGAAGCTTAACATGGAATCACCCAGTACCACTCCTTGCATACAAAAAACCATCATCACCAGGGCAACCACAGGACAGCAGCATGCTACCTAGTAGCAATGCTTCCCTTCTCCCATGACCTTTTTCCTTATGCTGCCAGATGCCCTGGGGACCTTACTGCCTTTTAAGGCAGCTGTGGGTGGAATGATGGGGTGGGGAACAGTTCCACTCTTAACATTTTAGTGGGATTGCCATTTTATATTATTATTATTGTTTTGTTTTGATGCCAAAGAGGGATGGCCACAGTTTAGAACAGGCAGTGAATTCCTTGTCTGAGTTCTCTTGAGGACATGGGGGAACAGGATGAAGCAGAGGTTCAAAGTGCCTCTAAAAGGTACAGAGTTCAAAATCTGATTAGAGATTCATGGTCCTGGATCTTCTGAAGATTGGCAGTTTTCTCCACAGAAAGTGGACAGTCGCTTCTAATTGTGATTTTTTTCTTTTTTTCTTTATTGATTTTTATTGAGCTCTACATTTTTCTCTGCTCCCCCTCCCTGCCTTTTCCCTTCCCATTTCAACCTTCCCCCAAGGTCCCCATGCTCCCAATTTACTCAGGAGATCTTGTCTTTTTCTACTTCCCATGTAGATTAGATCTCATTGTTGTCTAAGTTCTCTGGGATTGTGATTTGTGGGCTGGTTTTCTTTGCTTTATGTTTAAAAGCCACCTATGAGTGAGTACATGTGATAATTATCTTTCTGTGTCTGGGTTACCTCACTCAAAATGTTTTCTAGCTCTATCCATTTTCCTGCAAAATTCAAGATGTCATTTTTTTATGCTGTGTAATATTCCATTGTGCAAATGTACCACATGTGAGCATTTGTGGCTATTAAATGGTACAGAAGAGACGGGAGGAGGAAACCAGACACGTGGCATTTCTGCCAGGGCTGTCCCCCATTGGAACCTTCGCTACCCTGGAAAGATTCGTTTCTCTTTGTCTAGTAGCAGCCCCTTCTCTTCATCACTGTCATGGTTGATGGTGTCACTATTCGCCATCCTGCCCATCCATGTCTCAGGTAGTGCCCTTTTTCTATTTCAGATTCTTTCTCTTTCTCCTCATCTCCTCAGAAGATGGTTGGATCGCTGAACCATTCATGTGATCACAGCCCTCTTAACCTGGGACATTGTTCTGTCCTGTCTCTACGATACCACTGGCAACGCAGACCATAGCCAGCCTCCAAGCCTCCCCACTGAAGGTTTCAGGTGGGGATTCCAGAGGGTACTGAACAGTTACTAATGCCATAGGCAGACAGACAGACAGACAGAGAAGCATCAACATGGCAGGGACTCCAAGGAGAGCACCAGAAACAGAGAGCATGGTGAGGTCTCTGAAGAAAAAAATTGGAGCCTACAGAGCAGACGTGAGGGTCTCTTCTCGGGCCTAAGCGTGGGGAAGTTTCACAGTATAAGCCTGCAGCTAGACTGCGGGAGGCAGGGAAGTGGGCAGGGAATAGGATGTGTGGCCACTAACACCTGCTTTGTTGGAAACTCATTTCCCAGGTGACAGATGGGCCCTTGGGAGTCAGCTAACTGGGGCGGGGCCAGACAGACAGGTCTCAGTGGGATGCCTGTTTGTGTGGCCTAAGGAGCCCAGATTCTAGCTTTACCCTCTTACATCATCATCTCTGGGGCTTCTGGCTTACCTTCTTACATCTCTGGGTTTGACCAATGAGGTCAGGGAGGGAAAAGCCAAAACTTGGCTTCCTCGTGGCATAATAATTTCAGAGACTAACTAAACTCCCAGTGACTGTTTCTTCCCTCTGCCCCTCTTGCCTCACCATCTTCACGCTCCTTTCTGCAGACCATACCATACTACACGGTTGACTTTCCATCAACAGTTCTTCATGAGAGCTCCCCAAGTTCTCCCAAATGACCTGTCATTTTACGCTGGGCCCCTCTGTGATTCCACTCTTGCAGCAAAGCCTTCTGTGGTTTCCACAGGGTTGGAAAATAAAGTCCACGGAGAGGAGTTTGGGAAGGAGGTCTCTCCCTGTGCAGTCCAGTCTGGCCTTGCCCCGACTCTCTACCACAGGCTCTTCCTCAGGTCTGAGCACCCCTCTCCTTTCCCAGCCTCAGAAAGCACAGCCGTGGTTTTGGACCTCATACATAGAAGCCAATGGTCTGGAATAAGGCCCATGGGGTGGTAAATACTTGGTAAATACAGGACAAATGTGCAAGCCTCTGGAGAGGGGTTGAATGAAAATCTTTGAGAGCTGCACATTTTTCTTCAAGGTCCAGTGTCAGAGGGGCATGTTTGTGGGTAGACTAAGCTAAGTGCCTTCTGTTTTATTTTATTTTGTTTTGAGACAAGGTCTCTGTGGTAGTTTGAATGAGAAATGTCCCCATAGGTTTGGGTGTCTAAACCCTTTGGTCTCCAGGTGGTGATGTTATTTGGGAGGTTTTGGAGCCATGACCTTGCTGAAGGTCATGCCACAGTGAGAGTTTAAAACTTTCTCAACTTCCAGTTTGCTCTTGCTCCTTTGTGCCTACGGTTGAGGATATAAACTTTATGGCCATTCTGTCTGCTGCTTGCTGTCACAGCTGCCCACCATGAGGACTCTCCTCCCTCTGGAACCATAAGTCCAAATAAACCCTTCCTTCTACGCCTTGGTCAGGTGTTTTAGCAATGCAACAGAAAGGTAAGTACGACAGTCCTTTTACGTGACCCTGGCTGACTGGGAACCCACAGGTTAGAGCAGGGCGGCCTTGAACTTGCAGCAATCCTCAAGCCTGTCTCCTGAGGGCTGGTACTCTAGGCTTTTGATGCCACCACCATGCCCCAGTCTGTAAGTTTAAGGGAAAGGCTAGGATGCTTTTCCTTAGGCATCAAATGGCTCCGTCAGGCCTATAGTTTTCTGCTTTGCATTTTAGGGATGAATAGCAGAGTGAGAGCTAGCCTCTGAGCGCAGAGCCACATGAAGTTATGTAACCCAGATCAAAGCTAGGGCAAGAGTACAGGCATGGTCCCCATCAGCGGCTCTGATGACTCTGGGCTGAATCACTGTTGGAAAAACAGAGCAGGGAGATAGTCTGTGTAATCAAGAGGAAAGCCTTCCTGTCGGGCAGTCTCCCTGATGAACAGTCCCCTGCTGCCAGGAGCCTCTGTGATCCTTTACCCAGCTGCAGAGGGGTTGGGGGCTGGGGACTGCCTGGAGCTTCATTCACCTGAGGAGATGGGCTAGCAGGCCTGGGGATACTTCACAGGACCCCCTCTTTCAGAAAGGTCTCTGCCACCCTCTTTTGTTCTATGTCTGCTGCTGAAGAACAAATTTCTAGAAGAAACTCTATCAGCCCTGATGCCTGGTGGGTCCCTGTGGGAAGGGGGCTAAGGGAGAGGGTTTGGTGTTTTTCTATTATGAGGGCAGGAGGAGGGGGAAGGAGAAGGAGAGAGGGAAGGAGGAAGAGCTTGGTTAAAGGTGGCTCAGATGCTCTTTGTTTCAAAATCCATTGTTATAGCCCTAAGGAGAGAGAGTTTGTGCTGGGTGCTCACACCCCTTTTCCTGCTACCCCCAGTTCTACTCCCCCATATCCCCAGCCTCCTCCCACAGGGACTCAGTCTCCAGGTCTTCAGGCCTGGCTAAGCCTGACTCAGCCATCCCTGTTGGCGTCTTCTGGGCTCTTGTCCTTCCCAGGATGTAATCGTGTATGCTCTGTGGGCAGACAGTCTGTAACAAATTTCCTAGGATGGAAACCAAATGATTATAAAAATAGTTGGGCCAGATTGCTGGCATGCATCACCGCCCAGAAGTAGCCCTGGGACGTCAGGGCCCAAGCAAGAGCTTGGTGAACAAGGCTGTCACCCACTTCTTCCACCTCAGGGTGCCCATTTGCATGCCGGCTCCGAATGGGAGCCAGGTGAGAGTGGTGTGGGCGCGGGCATCTTCTTCTAGGCTCTTTGTCAGTATTTATTTCCACAGTGGCCAGAAAGCCACCTGGTCCAGAACAGGTGCTCCCTGACCACCTGGCCCCACCTGAGGTTGGCTTCCGATGCCAACGTTCCCAAGGAAATGGCTTGGAATGAGTCATCCCCAAGGCTCCCAGAAGCTTTATTGGAGGGACAGAGTCCCCTTGTTTGAGGACTGGGGAGTGGTAAAGGCCTAAAGGACTTTAGTCTCTGGGAGGATGACCACCTGGAGATGAGCTTTTCAATGACAACCTCCTTCCTTTCCCTCCTTTGTCCCTGGAGAGCTCAGGGTCCGAAGCCCTGCCCTCCACCCCTCCATCAGAGACTGATGAGGGCGGATCAAATAGTCACAGTGGCCAGATGGTGGTGGTTGTGATGGGTAACACTGATTGCCAGCTTTCCAGGATACAGGACAACTGAAGAGACAAGTCCCGGGTATGTAAGGGATTTGTTTTTCTAGATTAAGTTAATTAAGGTGAGAAGAGCCACTCTAACTGCAGATGGTGCCATCCCATGGCCTGGGTCCCATGCTGTACAAAAAAAGGGGAAGCTAGCATTCCTCTCTCTCTCTCTCTCTCTCTCTCTCTCTCTCTCTCTCTCTCTCTCTCTCTCTCTCTGAGTCCTGACTGCAGAGGCCATGTGCTGGACCAGCTGGTGCACCCTCCCAAGATGGAGTGAGCCAAAATAAAAATAAATAAGCCCTTCTCTCTCACGTTGTCCTTGTCACGGTAAGAAAAGTAACCAACACAGTGGCCTGGTGGAGAGTTTTGCCCATGGATACCTTGACGCATGGCCCCGGGCATTTGTTCCAGGATAGAGACAGCAGGAGCAAGGACACAGGAAGCAAAAGGGCTTTGGGTGGAGCTTTGCCAGTCCCTGGCCAGAGTTCCCTCTTCCTCCCTGGGTGCAAGAGCTGCTCCTGCACCTGTGGTCACAAGAATTTAGCTTCTTGGGGAGTTCCCATCAGATGCAACTGCTTAGTGCCTGGGACCAGCCATGCACGGGAAGGACTGAGTATGAAGGGTGTTTTTGCACAAACCAAAGCAAACACATTGATGGAGTCACATGGGGAGGATCCTTGAGCACGGCTGCAGCTGGAAGCCTCAGTTTGTGCGGCAGTGAAATCACCGTATATGGCTGGAGAGGAAATTCTCAGCAAAGATGCAAATAGGCCATCAAGTAATGGCAAAAATATGCAGCTGAATGGATGGGTCTCTGCAGCCTCTGTGGCTCCAGAGGCTGAGCAAACTTCAGGATGAAGAGCTGCAGTCCACAGAGGATGGGAACAAGAGACACTCCGTGTCCCCCAATCAGCCTCTAACCTCCTCTTCCTATCTCCCCATGGGGGTCTGGCCCTAGTCTGGCCAGCATCCCCATTCCCAGTGGCTGAGACCAGGCAAGGGCAGGAGATTGCTGGAGACTCTTTCTGGTGACTAATGCAGAACTTGAACAGGAAACAGACTGCAAAAGACTTAGGAGAGTCTATAATTAGCTCACGTCCTAAAAACACTCACTTGGGAAGAAATGAAATTAACACACTGGAAGAGGAGAAGAAATACAGTTTCCGAGCAAATCCAGACTTCATCCGGAAGTGAGCTTTCCTCCCAGGCAGCCCGCCATCAGCCCTTGGAGGATCAGCAAAATCAAGTGTGCTCAGCTCTGCTCCCTGAGTTGACCACCTAGCACCGCTGGCTGTCAGTAAGATGTCCTGGATCGCCTGTGGTTCTGGTAATCCAGCTTCATAGAGTCCATGACATAATGTGATATGCATGAGGGATTGAGGGTCAGAGGTCAAGAGTGTGCAGGCTCTTACTCCAGGACATTATGGATGTATGTACAATGTTCTTCACAGGCTCATGTGTTTGAGCACCTGGTGCCCAGCTGGTGATACTGCTTTGGGAGATTGTGGAACCTTTAGGGGCCATGGCCTATGAGGAAGTGGATCTCTAGTGGTGTCCCATATCCTTTTCAACAGGTTCCCCTCTTGACTTCGTATCTTTTGTTAGAGCCCACTTAGTTATATTACACATGAATCAGTCCACCCACAAGAGCCTGGGAAACATACCAGTGGCCACCCCTTTAAGGAAGACTGATTCACACTACTGTGGCAAAATACCTTTAATTTAAGAGAAACAATTTAAGGAGAGAGGGGTTTATTTTGTCTTGCGGTTTAAGGGGGTGCGTCGGCTACCATGGGAGAATGTGCAGAGGGCTCACGGAACAGTTGCTTTGTATGTAGCGCTGACTGTGGAGCGCAGACAGCAACCTTCATTTAACTCCCAAAGCCCTCCTCCCAAAGGCCCCCTGCCTCAGCTGCACAGTTCCCGGAGCCCCACATCCCTTGATCGGCAACTATCAACTGCCAACAGCCCTTCAGTAAGGGCTGGGACCTGGCGAATTCTGGCTGGCTTGCTAGTGTTCAGGTAACCACAGTTGCTGTGAGTTCGGGAGGGTGATAGCCATGTCCAGGTGGCAGCATGTCACACACTCCGCCCTATCCTCCAACCCCTCTTCTATGATGTGTTCTGAGCCTTGGGGCATGGGTGAGGAAGTGGGGAGATTGATGCAGATGCCCCACTGGGGGCTCAGCATTCTTGCCAGGCATTTGATCACAAGGATACTTTCGTATTCTTTCTAATAACTAATATCCTGGAGAAGTGAAAAGACAGAGCAATGATATTTTAAGAAAATTCTTTATGATTGCCTCAGTTTCTCCTATATACCAGGCTGCTGTGATTCCACTGGCTTGAATCCAGTGATGGAGGAGAGAGAATGTCAGAATTGGCCTTGGATAAAGTGCAGCTTGGGATTAGAACACTTGCCAGGACACTCACTTACTATGTCCCTTATAGTGGACATGTGGACATATCTGAGATTGCTTTTGGGTTTTTTGTGGGGAGTTGTTTTGTTCTTTGATATGTTGGTCTGCTCTGCTGGACTTCAAAACCGTTTATTTTTTCAAAGCCTTACAGCCCTTCTCCAAAGGAAACTCCAAGAAAGGGAGAGAAAATAGGTCTACACTGGATAGGGTGGGGATCCACTTTCCTTGGACCTTCTACAAAGCACTCATTCCCCACATCGCCCCGGGTTTCACAGGCACTGTTTGAAGACCACAGATCTAGAGTCCTGGCCACTCAAAACTCCTTCTCATGGTTTCTTTTACTTCCTCTGCACAAGAATTGTTGCTAAAATAGTGAAAGGCATTGATTATTCTCATCATGGCATTGTCCAGACACGTCAGTCAACACAGAAGGACCATTCATGTCTCTCAAGCCCCTGCCAGTGTTTCAGCTGCCCCAGGATCTACGTGATGGACAGAAGGCAGATTACACTGGGTTCTCCCTCTCCCCAGTAGCCGCACCCTCTCCCACGTGACCTCAAGCACCTCTATTAAGAGACAGGCAGGCTCCATTGCCCACCCAGTGAATATGAGCTGGCCTGGGAATTTGCTTCCAACAGGGTTTAGTGGAAGTGATGGGGCTCACTTCAAGTAGACCTTTGGAAGCTTGGTGTCCCCCACCTCTTCTTCCTCCTCCCCCAAACCCCACATTCCTACTACTGCCATAAGACCCGTTCTAGGTTAGCCCACCGAGGATGAGACTACACAAAGCAGAGGTTGTCCCCACAGAGGCCACCCCAGGCCAGACACCCCCAGTTCACCTGCCAGCCGCTTGCGACAGCCTCAGCCAGTAGAAGCACTAGGGATCTTAAGTGGTGGCTGATCGGAGGCCTGTGTTTCAGAGAAGTCTGTTCCTGCTCCAGCTATCTATGACTGAGTTACAAAGCACCCACTGCTGAGTACTTCATCCTAACTGCAGTCTGAATGTGAAATGTCCCTTACAGACTCACATGTTCAAACGCTTGGCCCTCCCCTTGGTAGTATTGATTTGGGAGGTAGGACCCAGCTGGAGGCAGTAGGCCTCTGGGCAGGCAGCCTTGAGGGTTATAGTTTAGCCTCTGCTCTGGCCTGGACTCTGATCCCTGCACCAGGCAGCAGTTACGCTCCTGTTACCATGGACCACCTACCACTCTTCCCCCACCATGATGGGCTGTATACCTTCCAACTGGGAGCCTCTCCTTCCTTAATTTGCTTCTGTCAGATAATTTGCAGGGATGAGACAGTGTCGGATACAATGCTTAAATACAAGTTGAAGGTGTAGCTCCATTATCAGGGTGCTTGCCTAGGGTGATAGTGTCTAGGCTCACCTTGGGGTTAGTCTCTGGTTGCGCTTATGGGACATTACATTGATGCCATTGATTGGGGTATAAAGTTCTGCAGGGACCATGATGAGTACTGCCTCCCAAGGCTACCTGGTAAGTGTGAACTTGACCTTTTACCACTCTTCGCTTAGACGGCTCCTACCCCCTCGCTCCCTGACTTTTAAGGTGTCTTTGGTGTGGGTGGGAGGAAATGCAGTTCTTTGGCTTCAGAAGTGAACGGATATAATCCTGTCAGTCAAGCCCTCTGCCAAAACCGTCATGGGAAAAATCAGACTATCAACAGGTTCCATTAAGATTTGCACCAGATCCTTGTCTAGTGAGGAGGCTGGAGGTTGTCAGTCTGCCAGCCCCAGTCAAGCCCATCTACATGGGTCAGAAGGTTTCTAACTGTCCTGTTTAGCTTTTCCCAGGCTCGTGTACCAGTGACACAGGTCAGCCTCAGCGGCAGAAGCTCCATCAGGACAGTGGGAAAAGCAGTAGTTGTGCCCATAGTGTTCCAGAAAGATCCCCTAGGGCCAGCACCTTCATTCTCCCCTCCAAGGCTGGAGACCCTACATCCCAGTCTGGCGACCAGGCTTCTGCCCCAGCTCTCATAGTGTCTTAGTCACTGTTCCATTGCTGTGAAGAGACACCTGACGAAGGCAACTTTTGTAAAAGAAGGCATTTAGTTGGGGGCTGGCTTACAGTTTCAGAGGCTTAGTCCATTATCATCATGGCACTGGGGCAGTGGGTAAGAGCCACATCCTGATTTGCATGAGAATGACAGAGATGGGAGGAGGTTGGTGTGGGCTTTTAAACCTCAGAGTCCACCCCCAGTGATGCACTTCCTCCAACAAGGCCACATCTTCTAATCCTAATTCTTTCAGAGTGTCACTCCCTGGTGACTGAGCATTCAAATACATGAGCCTATGGGGGCCATTCTTACTCAAACCACCACACATGGTTTTCCCTGCAAGGAATGGAGTCCTTGATCCCATTTGCCTGGGACTGGAAGGTCTCTATAAGTTCCTTTATCATTTGCCCTTATTCGGTCCAGACCTGGTTCCTGAATCCAAAACCATTTCCCGTTTCAAACAGGAAGTCTTCTCAGAAGTAAGATGTCCCTGCCCACCTGCGGGCAAGTATGCTTGGCAAATGTCAGAGCCTCTTCCTGTCAGAGCTCCTGCCAAGAGACCTGCCAGGTCCTGAAGGCAGTGTGCTAAGTCTACTGAGAGCCAGAGGCCTGATAGTCCGGTGCTGGCTGGCCTTCAGCTGTGGAGTCCTGACAGGAAACTGTCAGTTACCTCCCATACTGACTTGGTTTTGGCTTGCTTGGCACCAGCATCCTGTCTGTTTGCTATGGAGGAGCAAATGAGTATATTTTAATTAGGCTGGTATATAACAGAGCCCGGGGGAGAGCTGGCTTCTTGGAACTCCTCAGAGAGGCTGGCATCTGGGAGCTGAGACAGGAGGGAGGGAGAGAAGTGAAGTCACAGGGCCGGAGGCTTCCTTCCTGTCTGAGATAACGCCCCAGTAATGAGTGTTCTGTAGCAAACACCTCACCTGAACCTCCAAGCTCAGGAATGACAGACCCTCCCTGCAGGGTCCTCCCCACACCCAGCTCTACCCTGGGCACGGGCTCTCCTTCCTGTCTCATCCATCCAGTGAGCAAACATGACCTTTGAACAATGCTGCAAATTCATCAAGGTGGCAGGCGTTGTGTCCACCCTAGCCCAGGCATGCAAGAAAGCACATAAGGAGATCAAATCATCCCTCGTGCCGCCTGCATATTCATCCGTGTTGCCTTGAGCCTTCCCTCTGCCAGGATGCAGGGGATCACAGGGCTGTTGTGTCTTTTCTGTTCCCATCATTAAGGTCCCGGACTCCCAAGGTCACTGGTCTCAGGGTTCTCCTCCATATCCACCCACCAAACTTCAAAGAACTCTGTCTGCCTTTAGGGAGGATTCTAAGCTGAAAGTGGCTGTGGTTGTTCCCCTGCTCTTCCCACCCTTCCTCTTCTCTCTCCTCTTCCCACCCTCCTCTTCCCTCTCCTCTTCCTACTCTTCCTCCTCTTTTTATCCACCTTCTTCTCCCTCCTCTCCTTCCCCTTTCTCTTCCTCCTCATCTTCTTCCTCTTCCTTCCTTCTCACACCCTCCTCCTCTGGACATATAATTATCCTGGGCAGACAAGAATACTGGAATCTGTGACCTCAAGGCCAGCCTGTAGGCCCTGGGAAAGAAAGGGAGTCTCCGTTTCTCTGTTCCTCCCACCTTGTCCTAGTCTGTCAAGGTCCTCTGTCCCCTCTCTTCCTAGCACTGCCTCTCCTGCCCCTCTTTCTCTTCCCTCACCCTCCCTCCCTCCTTTTCTCTCCTTCATAACAAGCAGCAACAGGCTAGATCCCACAGTAACAGGCCTGCAGATCGTAGGTCACAATCCTATGGGAGATAAGTCGTGTGACCTTAAAAGATTGAGTGGCTTCAGGGCCCTGAGCCTTTGTTCTCACATGTAAAGTGGGGACCCTCTCCCCTGTCATTGTGCTGAAGGCCCAGAATAGGGAAAAGCTTAAGTGATTTTTGAAGGACAAGAAGAGGCTTACCCTGGAAGCCATCAAGACCTGCTCCTAAGGCCCCGACTTTAGAGGTTGAGACACGAGTAGAGCTTAGAGAGTGGGGTAGAGCAAAGCTCAGAAGGAAGCCCGTAGCCATCTGGACTGTGGTGAGAGGCAAAGCCGGATGCAAATCTGTGCACACCGTAAGTATATGAAGTCTAAAAGCCAGAAGAACACAACAAAACTGTTTAGAATGAATACTTCTGAGGACAGACACTAACCCTGCACCAACATGACAAATACCCAGCTGGCCAAGGAAAGGCACGGATGCCTCTGGGGCTCAGAGCACATACTGACTGCCACATTTGTGTCTATCGATTTAATTTTGGGTTTTTGAGACAGTATTTTATGTAGCCTAGGTTGGTCCGTAACTCCTGATGCTCTTGCCTCAACCTCTTGGACGCTGGAATAACAGGCATACACCACCGTTTGAGGGATGCTTATGTCTTTAAAAGGCAGAAAGGTATCCGCAGTGACTGTCACAAATGGTCAGAGCTGCGAAGCTGTATGGCGGCATGCAAGTTGTAATCACTTTATTGCCTTATGTTAGAAATATTAGAAAAACTATCCCCATGTCCTTGGCCTCTTGTCTTCCCTGAAAAGCTGGTTGTGGGCCTCATGTAGGATGTCAACCACTTCACAGTCATTTGTCCGTCCCTATCTATAAGTCATGCATGGAGAAAACAAAAATACTAAGGTCTGTCCTTCCCCAATGAAAGAAACAGGAAAATGGCCACACTACGATTCTTGCTAAACTGAGGTTTATTTCAAAGCCCTAAGGCTATCAGAGTGGAAGGAAGCTTTCCTTCTGCCTAGTGCTTGGGGCTGGGCAAGCATAGAGTTGGGCCTTGAAGGGTGCATAGGAGTTTGTAATAGGATAAGAGGACGGAGTGAGTCAAAGTCCAGAATGCGGGCGGGTGTGGTATATTGTGGGGCTGGAGGGCAGCTTGCACCTTGATGTGCGCATCAGAGGGAACATCTAGCAAATGCAGGAAGGCAGGAAGCCTGGTGATCTGTGAGAGACAATTAGAACACAACCTGCAGGGGATGGGCGTTTAGCTCAGTGGAAGAGCATTTGCCTAGCAGGTTGCAAGGTCCTGGGTTTGGTCTTCAGCTACAGAAAGAAAAAGAAAAAAAAGACAAAAGACACAACCTGCAGCCAAGATATCACTTTGGGGTTCACAGTCAGTCTAAATCTGTGGCTTCCACATGACAGATCCAACCATTTGGGTATGTAATATATAATTTCTATTCTGGCTGGATGTTGTTCTGAGGGAGCAGGCACGATGTCTCAGCAGTTAAGATTACTTGTTGCTTTTGCAAGGGACCCGAGTTCTGTTCCCAGCACCCACACAGGTGCATGTGTGCATATAGACATACACTTAATTAAAAATAAAATAAATGTTAACTTTTTTTGTTCTGAATACATATAGTCCCCCTCAGCCATCATTATTTCCCAAATATCTCAGTAGAGCAGTGATTATAGGTTGTTTGCTTTGCAGTATTTAAATAACCTAGCCATGGTGTGATCAAGCACCCAAGAGGGTGAGGCAGGAGGACTACCATGAGTTCCAGGCCTGCTTAGACGACAGAGGAAGATCTTGTATTAAATTATCTCCAAACAACAAAAGCCAAAGTGGGCTGAGAGCTTGGGGGATGGCTCAGCTGATTAGATGTGTGCAGTGAAGCTCCCCAGAACCCACACAGTAAAGTGATACCATACACCTGCCATCACAGCCCTGGAAGGGGGATGAAAATAGGAGAATTCCTGGGGCTCTCCAGTCAGCCCCTCTGAGAAACAGTGAGCACCTGGATCAGGGAGAGCCCCTATTTCAGAAGGTGGAGGGCCATCGAGGAAGACACCCACAGGTGACATCCGGCCTTGTACACATATGCACGCAAGCACGCATGCACGCACACAGCTGGGTTCTGAGGTAGAGAGAGAATCAGGAGTTCAATGTCATCCTTAGTTTCACAGTGCATTTGAAACCAGCCTGGGTTACATGAGACCCTGCCTCAAAAAGCCACAATAAATAAAATAAATGTAGCAAGAGGATGTGCATAGGTTACAGGCAAACATATCCCCATCATTGTACATACGACACTTGAGCATCCACAGATTTGGGTACCCCAGGGGCTCCTGGCTGTGGAACTGAGGGATGTTTGCTTTTTTCTGCAAAGCTGCATTCACAGAGAGCGGGGCAAGGGAAGGCTTGGTTAGGCTTGGTTCATCACTGTTGGGTTTGCTTTAATCAAGTTGTGTTTATCTCTTCGCTGCACCCACAGGCCTCCCTGTCTGTCTGCTGGAGGAGCTCAGTAAACACATGTTGGTGGCCAGGCGGGAGGGAGGAAAGAGGCAGGCGGAGAACAGAGCCAGAGAGGAGGGATTTCTCAAGAACAGCCTTAGTGCTAGTTAGGAGCTCGCTCAGCGCCTCCCCATCTAGGAAGATAAAGGGCCCCAGAGGCTGGCTACCCAGCCTGCTGACAAGTGTCTGTACATACATGTGCTTTTAATGAAAGGACTTCACAGGTGTGGGCCTGTTGCAGTGAGTGAGTCCTGTCATAAGGTGGTGGTATTGCATGGTGCCACATGCCTGTCATCCCAGCACTCAAAGGGATTGCTTTGTATTCCTGGCCTGGGCTACAAAGTAAGAGCCTGTCTGAAAAAAAAAAAGCGTTATTTATAAAGAAGTGCTTTCCTTTCTCCTGGGGCAAAAAGGCCTCACATAAAACAAAAACAAGTTCTCTCTGATGAATAATACAGCACAATAAGTCCGTGGCTGGCCATGGGCCAGCTGCCAGGCTCTGCTCAGGTGGCTGAAAGCACCTGCCCTGCCCTGTTGGCACTGTGGGAGGGGCAAGGCCTGCAGAAGCCTGGGACTTAACAAGTCTTTGCTCTGCTTCCTTGAGTCAACTCCAGTCACCAACCACAACTTACTTCAATTAATAAACTGGGCCCAAAGCAAACAGGCCCCCAGGGGTGCTCTGAGGTGAACACGTGGCTGTTGGTTCCTCATTGCCCCTTCCTCCATCACCTAGGGAGATCCAGCCTCCTGGGTCCAAGGCTCCTCCTGTCTCCTCTCCCTCATTCCCCTCTGTGGGCAGTCTCTGTTGACTCCTGCTCTCCTCAGTTCAGCCTCTTCCTGGGCCAGCTCTTTCTCCGTCTGACTTGCAGAAGGTGGCCTAAAACCTAAGGTACCACCCCCCACTCGTTTTCTTTCTTTCCTTCCATGTCTCCTTCTACCAAGGAAGAATCTACAGAACCATCATGCTCCACCCTGGCCCACTTCCTGGTCACCTCTCAGCTAACTCAGGGAGCACAGGCGTGTCAGCCTCATCTCTAGCAATGACTGAATGGAGATGTTGACATCACCATGTGTTTGATGAATTTGACAGGGATTGATGTATGAGTTCTTGCCAACCCCACTGCCACGTATATCTCACAGAGGAGGGAAGGGAGGGTACCAGGCAGTTGAGTTGCCCTGGATATGGTGTCTGGCTATAGAGGCTGCTCTTCTCTTGTTCCTTGACACTTTTTTTTTTTGTTTGTCTTACACCTGGGACCCAGGACAAAGTACCATGTAAGAAAATTGTTCAAGGATATGATGCTGCCCCATCTCTTACATGTTTGCTCATCAGCTCACATTATTTCCGGTTCTCTTGTGGGCAGGGTGGGGCCCGCCATGCATCTGTCTTCAAGACACTGGAGCCGTAGTGGAGGCCAAAAGGGTGGTGAGTGAGAAGCCCAGAGTTTACTTGGCTTATGGCAGGGGTTCCCAAACCTGCAGTGCACTAGAATCTCCTATAGTGGCCATTCCTGGAATCCCAGGACTTCGGAGGGACAATCTGGAGTCCAGCGTCATCCTTGAGTACAGAGTGAGTTCAAAGCTAGCCTGAGTCACATGAGATCCTGTCTCAAAAATTATTATTTTTTAATATGCTGATGCTTGGTCCATTCCCAGAAGTTATGGCCAAATTGACATTTGGGTGTTTTAATTCCCCAGGTGACACAAATGCTCAGTAAAATTAGGGAAACATGGGTTTCAATGCTGATAATAATTAGTAAGTTTGGTTCGCAAGTGGCCTGAAGCCAGCCAAGCTTGGTTGTGCATATCTATAATCCTAGCACCTGGAAGCCTGAGGCAGGAGGATCACTACAAGTCTGAAGCCAGCCTGGACTACTTAGCTAGACACTGTCTCACCCACTCAAAGGAATTATACAATCCAATTTAGATTATTTTAGGTATGAAAGAAATCAGGGAAGGGGGTGCTATATATCGAATCATGTTTAAATAATAGAGGAGGGGTATATAGCTCTGAGTGGAAGGATCTTGAGAGACTCTGGAGGGCTGGCTCAGTAGTTAACAGCACCTACTACTCTTCCAGGTTCAATTCCCAGCACCCACATGGCAGCTCACAACTATGTATAACTCCAGTTCTGGGGAATCCAGCGTCCTCTTCTGGCTTATGTAGGCACTGCATGCATATGGTAGACACAGACATTGGGAAAAAATCTCCCATATACATTAAAAACAGATTGTAAAGGGAGCTGTGAGGGTGAAGGGAGGCTTCCTCTTTCTCCAGGTGGCTGCAGCCCTGGCTCACCGTGCCTGCAAAAAGCCATAGCTTGCCTTGATATCACCCTTCTTCACAAGCAGTGCAAAGAGGTCTGAGTCCCTGGAACTCAGAAGGAGTCCAGAACAACGTCATGGGCTCTGACTTGGCCTGAGCCAGTTCCTGGGCTGAGTGGAAATGGCTGACTGGCTTATTTCTGGACCATGACTGTTTTCCAGGGCGTAGACCCAGTCAACTGCAACCACCGTCAGCTCTACTTTTGCTCTTTTCTTTTTATTTCATATGCATTGGATTTGCCCATCAAAGAAGTGTGCATTGCCTGCATGTATGTGTGGGTAAAGGTGTCAGATCTGGAACTGGAGTTGCAGACAGTTGTGAGCTGCCACGTGGGTGCTGAAAAGTGAACCCAAGTCCCCTAGAAGAGCAACTAGTGCTCTTAACTGCTGAGCCGTCTTTCCAGCCCCTACCATTTCTTTTTTATAAAGACAGGGTCTCATGTAAATCAGTCTCGCCTCCAATTTTCTATAGCACTGGGTAGGCCCTCAACTCATGACCCTCTTGCCTCTTACTGCCGAGATTCAGAAAGTATGCCACCAAATAAAATGCAATCACTTTTGCATTTTAAGATAGAATTCCTTAAAAATCACAATTATTTATTTGTTGTTTGTCTTTTTTTTTTTATGAGGGGGTAAGTTGCTTGCCCCAGGACATGTGTGGAGGTCAGAGGACAACTTTTAGGAGCAGGTTTTTTCCTTCCACCATATTGATCCTGGATTCTAACTCAGATCAGCGGGCAAGAGCCTTCCACTGAGCCATCTTTGCAGCTCTGAAGATGTAATTCTTGGGGCTGGAGAGATGGCACAGCAGCTAAGAGCACTGGATGCTCTTGCAGAGAAGCCAGGTTCGATTCTCAGCACCCACATGGCTGCTCAGAATTGTTTGTAACTCCAATTCTAGAGGATTCACGCCCTCTTCTGGCCTCTTCAGGCACTGCACACTTGTGCTGCACAGACATTCATGTGGGCAAAATACCTGGACACATAAAAAATACTAAAAAAATGTAATTCTTGTTATAGGAAGGACACTGAGAATAAAAAGAACAAGAGATTTCAAGAAAGAAATTCTGGGGCACTGAGACCATGGAAACCCAGGTTGATAAGCCGGAAGGAGTGTTTTGTGAATTATAGTTGATAGGGTTGGTCATCCTAATAGAAAGAAAAGTTAGGAGGATACACAGATGACTGAAAACCTGAGTTTGTAGTCAAGCAAGTACTGGGCAATTGAATTTCGATATGTCAACTTGTCTCAGTGTATCTGTATTGCTATAACAGGATAGTCCAAGCTGGGTTCTCAATAAAGATAAATTTATTCTCAAATCTCTGGAGGCTGAGAATTTCAAGATCAAGGAGCCAGCACTGGGCAAGGACCTTCTTGCCTTTATCCTGAGGCAGAAGGTTGGAAGGGTCAGAGCGAGCAGAAGGGGCTGAACCTATGTAACATCCCAACCATGAGGCAACAAACTCACTTCTGTTACAGTGACCTTAGACCATTCATAATTTAGTCACCTTTTACAGTTCCACCTCCAAACTATTGTCACATAGCAGTTTGGGAGGACATTTAAAATACATAGATGTCTTGAAGATTAGTAGTAGTCCAGAGAACTAGATGTCACCGGCATCCAGACATTTGAGAAGCAGGGGCCATGGGTGTGGTCCCTGGAGGAGAGATGAAGGAGAAGATTAGGAAGCCAGGAGCCTGTGTGGACAAGGGAGAGGGTGGAGGGTGGCAAGTACCTGTCTGCCTATAGTGCAAAGAAATGAAGGGGACAGGAGCTGGAACTAGAACATGGATTTAGCTACTAGGAAGGGGCTCTCACTCTGGTGAGAGCTAGGCTATAGGGTTTCCAGTAAGATGAAGAATGCAGAAATACAGAAGATGCTTGGGCCAGATGTGGTGATGCACCTCTGTGATCTGAGTATTCAGTAGAGAAAGGAGAACCAGGAGCTCAAGGCTACCCTTGGCTATGTAACAACTTCAGGATTAGCCTGGGCTACATGAGACCTGTCAGAAAACAATAAAGTTTATTGATGAGAAGCAGCACAGTCTCAGAAGGGGATATATGAAATGGTTTCTGCATGTTTGGTTTTAAAGTTTCTTATTATTTTCCTGTCTTGTTTGCTTGTTTTTTAAAGCTTGATTTTGTTTGCTTGATGAGAGAAGTATGATCGTGATTAAAGCTACTAAGAAGAACAAAGACGGCAAGAAAGGATGGGGATAAAGGTAGTGATTTTCTGTAGACCTTTGAAGCAGACTGCCAGATGTCAGCGACTGGGAGGAAGGGCGCAGGGGAGTGACAGCTCCGCAGGGTGGAGTGTCCTCCTGGGCTGATAAAAATGTTCTGGAGCTAGATAAGAGTTATAAGGCTGCAAAACTTTGTGAATTTATGACATGCTCCTGGATTCTGTACCTTGAAATGGGGGTGTGTGGATTTTTAAAAATGTGTATTTTACCATGCTCACAAAATAGTGGTCTTACACATGCCGTGCTTGGTGGATTTTACGTGCTTCATCTTAACTGATGCCCATGCCATTACACAGGGTGCCATATCCGTTCTATGCGACTAGATCACACAACTGGATTTAAGATTCCAGCTCAGCTGATTTAACTACAAAACCCAGACTTTGGACCACTTTCTAACACTGTCTCCATAGCTATGTTTCACAGATACCTGTATTGATAATGTGAATGATTGGTCAACTTGGTTACTGTAATCTGACATTTAATTTGGTCCACAGTTTTGGGAGATTTAATCTGTGGTTACTTGGTTCTGTTGATTTTGATCATGTGGTTTGGGGAGCATTTTGAGGTTGTCATACGTGGTGGAGAAAGCTGTTTAACTCACAGAAGTCAGGAAAGAGAGAGAGAGAGGGATTCCCACTATCTCATCAAGGGCATGCCTCCATTGACCTGAGACTTCCCATTGGTTCTACTCTTAAAGGTCCTGTCACCTCCTAACAGCACCTTTAACAGGAAAACCCCTGAGGAGAACACTATAGATCCAAACTATAGCAACTAAGGTATTATGGTCCAAAGAGCTGGGTGATGAATACATCTACTTTTTGCTTTTCCCTTTGAGATAAGGTCTCATGTAGCCAAGGCTGGCCTTAAACTAAACTGTGCAGCTGAAGATGACTTTGAACTTCTGAAATTGCAAGTTCTGGACTATATGCATGCATCATTAGGCCTGGCTTATGCGGTGCTGGGAATTGAACCCAGGGCTTCACGCATGCTAGGCAAGCACTCTACCCACTGACCTATATCCCCAACTCATCATGTATAAATGCTTTTGTCATTTTTGTTTGTTGGTTTGATTTTTGAAATAGGGTCTCAGTATGTAGCTTTAGGTAGCCAGGAACTCACAGTATAGGCTAGGCTGGGCTCAAACACAGAGAGATCTGCCTGCCTCTACTCCCTATGTGCTAGGATTAAAGACACCACACACACACACACACACACACACACACACACACACACACACACACACACACACGGTGTTTCCACATGTTAAACTTTATCTTTTGTCATTGGTCCCTTTGATTGGCGGCAGCTCTGATTTTAGAAATTATTATAAGTTCGGATTTAACAAAAGGAGGAAACAGAAAGGTTGGCTCCTTGCTGAAGGAGGCGCGACAGGTGTTGAGGAAGCACACTGGGCTGTGACTGGGCCTGTGCGGACTGTGGGAGAGCATAAACAGGGTGATAAGGGAGTTCTGGGTGTTGGCCTGCAGCACAGTCTGAGAGTGAATGACAGTGTCACTGGGTAGGAAGGAGGAAGGAGGGCTGTGGGGGAGGGTGACACTGGGCAGGGATTGGCAGATCTGGCAGGAATGAGAGCCAGTGAGCACCAGGCTGGACCCTAGGGTCTGCGTCAAGCCAACTCCTGGCTCCCACTGTTTGGCTTCCAGACCCTGCTCCTCTCTGTCTGGAAGAGAAAACCCCTTTGGCCTGAACTTGCCTTGCTCCAAAGGACCTACCTCGACAGCCTTGTTCCAAGACAGCACCCCCAACCCCACCTCTTCCTCAAGTCCTTGGAGAAATAGCAACAAGGCCTCTCATGCTCTTAGGAGACTGATACAGCCAGTGCCTTCTGCTTTGTTCCGGGATCCCTTGGGCATGCACCTGAAGCAATCCTTTGCTTTACTCCATTGTTTCTTTGCTTCCCTTCCAGTTGTTGGGTGAGGAGGATGCTGAGTGATGGCCCTGAAGAGAATGTCTTTTGGTCTTATTCTGTCTCAAGGAAGGAACTGCCCGTGCAGAGGAAGTCAGCCATGGGAAGCTTTACCCAATCCGTGGACCCAATGTGCTCCTGCCCCAGGACCAGCCAACCTCCTGTCATTCCTCCGTCTCCGTCTCCGTCTCCGTGTGTGTGTGTGTGTGTGTGTGTGTGTGTGTGTGTGTGTGTCCCCATTTGGGAGCATAGCCTATTGTTCTGCTTTGAATATGTATGTCTCCCATAGGCTCACGTGTTTGCACACTTGGTCCCCAGCTGGTGGTGCTGTTGTGAAAGGTTGTGGAGCCTTTAGAAGGTGAAGTCTTTCTGGTGGTCACTGGGGGCCCTACTTCCTGCATACTCCCTGCCTCCAGACTGTGAATGCAATGTGACCACCTGTGCACCCCACTCCTGCTCCCATGCCTTCCATACTGTGATGGACTGTACCCCTTCTTAATCCATGACCCCATATAAAGTGTTCCTTCCTTAAGCTGCTTTTGTAGATTTTTTTTTTATCACAGAAAAGAAAACAATGCAATTACTGTTCCTTGCTCCCTGTCTCTGTCTCTCTCTGTGGTGCACAACCAGGGGCCTCAGGCATGCACAGCTGCCACTCTGCCACTGGGCTGCAGCCCTGGCAGAGGCTTGGACTTTTCCAGTTGAAGACCCAGCTCTGTGAGGAAAGGCTTGTAATGGGCACCTCCTGTCCATCGTACTGCTCTAATAAAGAGGGGACAGCCCCTCCTGAACCCCCCAGGGTCTGCGCTGCCCAGGGAGTCCGTTGCCATCTGAGCTGCATCAGGAGAAAGACTAGGAAGGAAGCAGTCAGGACAGAACTTGCTGCCGTTTAAAAGTATTTATCCATTATGAAATTCACCAGAGGTTTATCTGGGATGCTGGTGTGTGCAGAGAACTGAATGTAGACTGGACCACAGAGGAGGGTGTCAGGGTGACATGACTTTTTGAGATGTCAGAAACATACGTTTACTCTGAGAGATCACACAGGTCAGAGCTGAGGGTAGAGTCCAGACCACAGGGAATCGGCATAGGGGGCTACAAACACCTCACTTCCTTCTGGTTCTGGGGCTACAAACACCTCACTTCCTTCTGGTTCTGGGGCTTTATGCATAGCAAACACCACCACTGAGCTACATCCTCAGTCCTCTTACTGAGGACTTTCATTATTTTATTTACCTTTGAGAAAGCCAGCTTTTTTTATGGCAGTGTGTGGGCCACACAACCATGGAGGCCATGGGAAAAAGTTGTTTCCTCGTTTAGCCCTCCAACAAACATTTATGATCCCCTACCGCATGCCGGTTACTATTTAAGCAATGTGCACTTGGTTCTGGTGACTAGAATGACTCCTCCCAGGAAGTTTGACTGTGGAGCTCAGATGAGCTGTGTGGCAGACAGTTTTCTGTGACTGTGAGAAAATAAACTCACAAGAGGGAAAGGTTCGTTAGGGCTCATGGTTTCAGTGTGACCTGCTTGGTCTTGTGCTGTGAGAGAATGCTCTTGTATACTGTAAAGATTTGTCACTCAATAAATTGGGAGTATAGGGACCATGGGAGAGGGTTGAAGGGGAGGGGAGAGGCAGGGAGGGGAACAGAGGAAAATATAGAGCTCAATAAAATAATCTAAAAAAATGAACAACAACAACAAAAATTGTCACTAAATTGGTTTAATAAAATACTAATTGGCTAGTAGTCAGGCAGGAAGGATAGGCAGGATGAGCAGACTAAGAGAATTCTGGGAAAAGGAAAGGCAGAGATTCAGTCACCAGCCAGACATAGAGGAAGCAAGATGAGAATGATGCACTGAGAAAAAGTACTAAAGCCATGTGGCTAAATATAGACAAGAATTATTGGCTAATTTAAGTTGTAAAAGCTAGTTACTAATAAGCCTGAGGAATAGGCCAACCAGTTTATAATTAATTTAAGCCTCTGTGTGTTTATTTGGGATTGAATGGCTGTGGGACCAGACAGGACAGAAAATTTCAACTACAGTCTTGTTTGTTTGGGAACATGTGGCACTGAGGCCTCTTCACTGCATGACAGTCAGGAAGCAAAGAAAATCAGAAAGGATATGGGCATGGTGACTCATGCCTATAATCCCAGTACTGGGAAAGATAAGGAAGGAAGATTGCCACAAGTTTGGAGCCAGTCTGGGTAAATAGTTCTAGCCAGTGTGGGTGCAGAGTGAGACTCTGTCCCAAACAAATAAACAAAAAAAAAAACAACACACACACACACACATAGGAACATGCATGCACATAGTAACCACCAAATAGAGATGGCTCAATTGAGAAAGAGTTTACCTTGCAAGGCATGAGCACTTGAGTTTAGATCCTTAAAATCCATGTAAAATTGTGCATCGAGGGAGGTAGTTCAGTGTTACAAGTTTAAAGACCTGAGTTCAGATCCTCAGAACCCCCATTCAGCTGGACACAGGAGCACATCTCTGTGACCCAGCATTCCTATTGTGAGATGGAAAGGAGACAGGAGGAGCCCAAAGGCTCACAGACCAGCTGGCATGGTATACATGGCACTGAACAAGAAACCGTGGCTCAAATAAGGCATTAGGCTGGGATGGGCCCCTGAGATTGTTACTCGACTTCCACAGTGCCATGGCACCTGCAGCACCATTCACATCCACATCCACATAAAGATTTTAGTAAACAACACTAGAACACAGTATTCAGGTTTAACAGTCAGCTACCCCTCTGCTGTGTGCTGGCCCGAAGGAGATAGCAGGCCAGGGACTCCTCCAAGATGCTATTCTCTTACCTCTCAAGTGTGGATGATAATAGTACCTACGTCAAAACACACTAAGAACTATAACACATGCCCAGGTATGATGCTGGGAGCTGGCCAAGTCTTTGACTTACAATCACTTACCAAATCTGTGCCTCTTAGAGACAACTGATTAACTCAAGAGAGCTGTACCCATCACTTACCAGGTGCCTCCCTCTGTTCTATGAATGGATCCCCTGCTTCCGTTGCTCTGTTGTAGGGAGGTGTCTGAGTTACGCTTCTTGTTTGGGGCACACTGTTGGTAGATCTGGGATTCAGCCCAGGCACCTAGACTTAGAACCTGTGTGACTTCTTGCTTGGTCATGGCTCTTCTTAGGAGCAGTAGGATGTACATGCTAGTGGGACAGATGTATGATGGGTAGACAAACAGGTGTGAGTCTCCCTTATGGACCAGAATAGAGGAGATTCTTTTCCTTGGCCCATCTAGCTGCTGTGTGGCAGTTTGGGGGAGCACTGTTGCGAACACTGTGTGAGCCTGCCTGCAGGCTCCATTTAGCTACAGCAGTATACTCTGGAATGGGCTTCGGATGTATTTAGTAACCGCAGCCCAGCAGAAAGTCCCAGGGTTTGGTTTCTTGTGTCTCTTAGGACCATAATGATGCCCTTGAATTCGGTTGTCTTTGAAGATGTGTGTTGAAGCTAGCCATGACAGTGGCTGTATTCATAGCTCTTGAGGTGGAAGTAGGAGGACTCAGCATTTAAAGGCATCCTTAGCTATATCGTCAGTTTAAGGCCTGAACTACAGGAGACCCTGTCTCCATAAGCAAACAAACAAAACAAAAATTAACAGAAAGCCCAAAATAAACAAACTAATAAAAAAAAAAGCAAAGTATAGGCTGATATCTCCAGTCTATTTAGGGCTGAGACGGGACTGTTCCTGAGGCCCTGTGTCTTCCCAGCTCGTCCACACACCCATGCTGCCACTGTTGAGTGGGCACCCCTTGCTAGAGTGCTACTTTCTGCCTATAGCAGCATCTCTCAGCTACCCCAGCACGGACTTTCTTACATTTCCAGCCACGTGCATACATTCCCCAAAATGCCGTGGGGCTGCAGGGATAATCTTGGGATAATCTTGACTGGGAGCCCCCAGAAAGCTACCATTTCTTCCCCAAATTGTCAGAAAAAAAACCTACTCAAATTTGCAGTGGACCTGATTGGTTCCTGGTGACCTTGAACACTAGGATATCTATCTAGGAACAATGGTGCCTTCTGCAGGCTGTGGGATGATAAGAGGCTAGAACAAGCTGCCATGATCTTGTTTCTCACACACTGGTGGATATGCCCAAGGGAGGCTCCTCTGCTCCCACTTCCTGGCTTAGAAAGTCCTCCAAAGATAGCCAGCTGTCAAAGTGGCCTGGGGCCCATCAGCCTCTTTTCGTCACTTGACAAGGTTGCTGGGCACTGTAGAGACCAGAAGGCCTTCCTTTCCCCCTGAAACAGCAGGTCACTTTGATGTCAGCTCTAGAGAAAGCCTGGGAACCACAAACTCACAATGTCACCCCTGACAGTGAAAGCGGGGGAGGGGCAGAGCATCCTTCCCTAGGACGGACTCCTCCAGACCCTGTACCACCTTTGCTTCTAGCACACTGGGAGGCTGCAAATAGGGGAACCAGACCTGCTACCTCTGCAACCCCCTTGGAAGGTGGTCAGGTGGATGCTGATAATGAGAGGACTACCAGCTGGGGATGCTTTGGAGCTGTAGACGCCACGGCTTCAGTTGGAAATGAGGATATTTTTAGGGCTGAATCTGGGTCTTTCTTCTCTCTCTCCCTCTGATGCTAAGTAGCCATCTGTATCTCCCAGGCAACCTTCTCAAGCTGCATCCTAGAAAAGCAGCAAGGGGAAGCAGCTACTGTTAAATACAGAGTGCTGCATCACTCATTCACTCACTCACTCATTCATTCATCTGTTAAGAAAGGAGCTAGATACTGTTTCTCCCTCACATGGCATAATGCTTTCTTTGAAGCAGTTATGTATACCCCCAATCCAGTAGGCCACTCTGTAGTGATTACTCCATGTTCTGAATTTTGACACTCCTATCCACAGTCTTCCCATTCCTCCCCTCACCCATGGGGAGCTGTTCAGCAGTGGATGTCTCTAGCCCAAGAAGCTACAAGACTTATATCTAATTCCTCTACACCAGTGGTTCTCAACCTTCCTAAGGCTGCAACCCTTTAATGTAGTTCCTCGTGTTGTGGTGGACCCCCAATTATAATTATTTTTGTTGCTACTTCATAATTGTAATTCTGTTACTGAGTGAGTGGTGTCCCAGACCATTGGAAATACGTGTTTTCCTGTGGTCGTGACACACAGATTGAGAACCGCTACTCTACAGACAGCCCCATCAACACCCAACCTGCCCTATTTCTGAGTTAAAGCTCAGCTCGACACACCTCCCACTATAGTAAGAGTCCTTCTCAGCAGAGCCCCTTGAAATGCAGGCTTGCTTGCGTACAGCAGAAGAAAGGAAGTATCGGTAAATTCTTATTCTTGAGCAGCCAGGTCTTCTGCGCTGGCCCAGCAGTATGGTACGAGCATGCAATCCTGGCATTTGGGAGGCTGAGAGACAAGTTAGTTGTGAATTTGAGATCTCTCTCAGAGTCAGCGATGAGTGAGTTGTGCAAGCTGAGTGGGGACCACAGAAGTGAACTGAATTCTGAGGCTGCTAAGAGACAGCCCTTTAGAAACCTCAAGGGCTGCAAGGAGAAACACACAGCAAAGACTGTAGAAAAATGGGACCTGGGATTGCGGATGGATGGAATTGCTGCCTACACTTGCCTGGCCAAGGGGCATGCTTCTCTGGAGAGTGGTGCCCAGGGAATTTCAGCAGCCTGGAGTCATGGTACTGTTTGCTTTCGCCTCCCAAGCCAGCCTGCTTTCCTCCCCCTGGGTCAGTTCAGCTCCAAGAACATTTATGGACGTTGTATTGGGACAAGCTGGGTGATGGGCTCTGGGCCCCAGGGGAGAGTCAGTCCTGCTGCTTGCCCACTTATTTTCTTGGTCTCTGCTGTCACAACGACTGAACGAATTTCGCAGGACTCTCAGCCTCGAACCATTCATACATAATTTTCTCTGAAAGGATGAGGGGCATGACCACTCAGGAAAGCGGAAAGAGCCGAGGTTAGCCATTATACATCCAAGAAAGAGAAGATGCAATGGACCCAGATAACGCGGATGGTCTGCATCACCACCCCCTTTCTCACAGCTTTAACCAAAACGAGACCAGTTCAAGACAGGACCTAAATAAGGAAGACTGCACGCAGCAAAGCAAGGCATGAGGGCCCACGAGTGCCAGGCAGTCCTAGAAGTCCTTCTTTGATCTCTACAGTCCAAAAGCAGACAGTGAGGCTGGCTTTCCAGCTGCCTAGGCCAAGCATCATGAGGCCCAGCCCTCGCCTCTCCCTTCACATCAGAACACCAAGGCCGGATGTTCACCTCGCAGCAGCCCAGGGCTAGGTCTCCGACCTGTGGCCACTGGGTCAGGGTTTCAGCCCACGTGCGTCCGCGGCTGCAGCGGCTGTAGCGGCTGTAGCCCAGGACTAACTGGGAGGGCGTTGTGGTGGGTTCCGCGCTGCATGACCATTGGCCGTGCGTCTCAGGCTTGGGGCGGAGCTTCACCTTCAGAGCCTTTGTCATTGGCCGAACTTCCGATGGGGGCGTGCCCCAACCGGGTCCTCTGCAGCTCGCAGAACCGCAGGCAGCCGGCCGGCTCAGCCTGCGCCGGGCCGCCTAGCTAGCTCCGGGCTCGGCAGGCGGCCCGTGGGGTCCCGGATCGCTGCGCCCACAGCTGGAGACCAAGGCTGGCGCTGACCCGAGGCCCGGAGGCCCGCGAGACCTTCGGTAAGACAGAGCGGGAGTGGGTTCCATGGCGCGCGGGAGCGGGTGGGGACCGTGCCAGTCCTGGCTGGACTCTGCGCCCTACCGGCCGCCCCGGAGGGTCAGGTGTGGCAGCTGCGTCCGCGGTCTCAGACCCACCTGCTGGGCGCCCTGTGGGCTCTCCACCAATCAAAATTGCCATTCTAACCTCAGAAAACCCAACACACCAGTCCAGAGTGGGCGCCCTTCAGGAACAGGGTCGCCTGTCATCGCTCAGGGGACAGTCCCCAAACTTTGCTCCACGCGATCTAGGTTCCCGTGCCTTTCCCATCCTCTCATTAAGCGTCTTGCTTATTTTTATTTTATTATCTTTTTCCGTCTGCCTTCTCCTCCTCCCTCCTTGATAACAGGAAGTTAAGTTGGGCCAAATGTCAGTGGCCTGGCCGCCGGCGGGGCTGGGACCCGGGCTGGTTACTTGGCCGGTCGCGGCGCTTCCAGGGACCGCGCTGCTGTCCCCTCTATCTCCTGTGACCCCTGGCAGCCTGTGCTCGTCCCCCCTGGGATAAGTTAACCCCGCCCAGGAGCACCTCATCCTTGCGTCCCGCCCTGTCGCTGGCTGGCCCTGGGCTGGGGTCTCTCTTGTAGCCTCTGCCCCGCGGCAGCTGTCTGGAGAGGGCGGGGTTAATTTATCCCAGGCCAGCCTCAGTCTCAGCCGCACCCTCACCGGCACAGCTGGGAAGGGCCTTTACCGACCGGGAAGAGGCGTGTTGAAACCAGAGTACTCTCGTGTCTCCTACATTGTTTATTCTGGGCCTGGGTTTCTAAAGTGGAAAGAGCTCTCGTTTGCAAGGCTACTCGCTACCCACTAATGTCTTAGGTGGTTTTGAAGGAGGATAAAGTCAGTAGCCAGTCCCTTTATGGACAGACCCTGAGGGAAACAAGCCAGAGGCTAATTGGTCTTCCGCATTCGCGTGCCTGAGTTCCCTGGCACCTGTGTCCTCTGCATGCCAGTCACCTCCGCGGGGGCAGTGAATCTAACAGGTGGGCCACCAAGGCAGTCCTTGCTCACGTCCCAGAGATTTTTAAAGGCAATCAGTGTTGCCTTCTTCAGACGCTGGGAAGTGGGCACAGGCTGGGTCCCGGTTGTAACTCTCCAAAAAGCCCGAGTTGTGTATTCTCCTGGCTCTATGCCTGCTTCCTGCTAGCTTCCTACCGGTGACTGTGGGAATATGCCCTGCGTGCATGTGCCTGGAGCCCCTGGCCTTGGAGAGATTCTGGGGACTGCAGGAGTAGTTTGCGAATCGCCTGAAAGGACAGCCAGCAGGATGCACTGCCAGCTGCCCCTCACTGTGTCCTCCAATGGAGGGGCTCCGGCAGTGTTAGCTGTGATAGGGACAGCAATGCTGCCACCTCTGTGGGGCTGGCTTTTCCAGGAGTCTAGAACTGTATTCATTGAACTAACTTGGACCCTTAGAAGGAACTCTAGGCTTGATCTTTCTGCAGTGGGTGAGGGGCAGGTTTTGGAATATGCTTCTCTGGTTTGCTGAGGGATTGAAACCCACAGTTTGAACCGTCCCCTTCCTAGGAGCTGCAGAGAATAGCCCCAATCCTTCTCTCCTCTGATGGTGTGTGTGTGTCTCTCTGTTATCTCCATCATGTCTACATCTCTACCTGGGTTTGCCTTCCAGCCTAGGCCTGACTCTGCTCACTCTCGCCTGGTGGAGGGCTAAACATGGCTAACCCAGGAGGTCTGCAGAGTACTAACAGATTCTGTCCTTTAATGTCCAGAATTCTGAGCCTGGAAGAGAATGCTGCATTCTGGGATTGCTCATTCTTTACTTCATGAGCATCTCACCTTAGCCTTCTGTAGTAGTTGGGGCTAAGCCCATTTTACAGATAAGAAAACTGAGATGCAGAGAGATTGTTACTGGCATCATCAGATGACTAGAGTCTCACAATGATTCCAGCTTCCAGCTGTTTGTGAAGAGGATTAAAACACGATAGGAAGCTGAGAAATCTTGGACACCCTCTGGACTCCAAGGGCTTAGTACAGATACCCCTGTGCAGTACTGCCAAGTTCCCTAATGACAGGTGAGTGGGTCTTCCCACTCTCTATGAAATGACACAAAAACCCCAGTTTGTTCTCATAATCCTCCTGGCTCTTTGTTGTCTGTTCCTTCTACACCAGTCTCACTGGGGCATCTACCACCAGACAGAGCAGTTGCCTGTCAATAAACACTGCAAGGAAAGCCGAAGCAGAGAATCCAGGATTCAAGGCCAGTCTAGCTAGGCTAATAGTGGATTTGAGGCTAGTCCTAGCTACCCAGCAAGACCTTGTCTTAACAACAACAAAGAGCAGTAGGTGTGTATCATAGACCCATAATCCCAGCCCTGAGGAGGCAGAAGCAAGAGGATTGCTGCAGGTTTGAGACTAACCTAGTAAATATGAGTTCTAAGTTAGTCATGGCTATCTCAAAAGCAAAACAAAACTGACCAAACATCATACATATGTGTGTGTGTGTGTGTGTGTACGTGTGTACGTGTGTACCAGAAAATAGGATGGTGTAATGAGCCTGCACCTTCCTCAGCTCTCCCAGTCATTAAGATGGTGCTGTATTATGCTAACTCTCTGACTTTCTCTTCAACTTTTCTCTCAGTTCCCTTTAATTATTTGTTTGTTTATTTATCTGCTATATGTGTGTACCTGTTGTATGGGTGTGTGTGTGTGCCACAGTTCCTGTGCAGAGATCAGAGGACACAATTTGGAGGACTCAGTTCTCTCCTTCAACTAT
Source organism: Dicrostonyx torquatus (assembly GCA_028555095.1). Classification (NCBI taxonomy): domain Eukaryota; kingdom Metazoa; phylum Chordata; class Mammalia; order Rodentia; family Cricetidae; genus Dicrostonyx; species Dicrostonyx torquatus. The sequence continues at coordinate 1,349,483 of JAQHUG010000133.1, forward strand.
GTAGGTCCCTGAGATTGAACTCAGATCGCTGGACTTGGCAGCAAACGCCTGCTTAAGCCATCTCTCCGTACCCCATCCCCTGGATTTTTTCCTTCTGAAGTATTTTAAAGTTGATTTCTGATGCCATTGTTATGGTTATGTCATTTTTCCTCTACACAATTCAGCATGTTTCACTTAAGAGGATTCCCTTGAAAAACCATGGTCATTATTGCACAGGACAGAGACAGCAGAAATCTTACTTACAGTGTCACCTGTCAACATCCAGATTGGCGTACAGGCCTGTCTGTCAGGAATGACCTTTCCAGCTGTCTGCTGGAGTGACAATCTGTGCAGTGCTGTATTTGGCCACAGTGCTTTGCTACCTGCTGTGAACAGCAGAGGGTCCCTTCCTCTCTGTGAGCAATTAATCCCCATCCTGAGGAGTTGTCTCCCCAAGGATGGATCACAGCAAGCCCCTGGGGACTGGAGTCTACTCTGTCCCTCTCTGGATCCTCAGGAACAAAGCCTGCATACAGGGGACACACATCTGCTCAGTGGCATAGCAACCACTGGAGGGGTGTGTTCTGAACAAGGGGACTGTTCAGTTCCTGTGGCTGTGGTGCGTGTTTGGAACAATGACTCGCTCCCGCTCCTGTGGCTGTCACAGGAGTGAGCATCAGCCCCGTAAGCTTAAATAATAGGAAAACTATTTACGACGTTCACCCTCGTCTCTTTGGTCTGTGGTGTGGCGCCCAGATGGCCACGTGTGTGCCCTCAGCAGCAGCTGGCCCAGCACATCACACATGGCTGACAGCAACTGAGGCCATTCTGTCCAAGCTTTGAGTTCAGTTCCGTCAAGACCAAGTTGTGAGTCTGACACAGGGCTAGGTAGAGAGCAGGGTGCATCTTCTCCCCTTTCTTCCTCTGAGCAGCACCTCTCCTCCCAGTCAAGGCTCTCCGTGCCATAGCCCTCCAAGGGAAGACTTGGGGTTTTGATTTTGTTATATTAGTTTTTTTTTCCCCTTTGAGCTTTTTTGAGAAAGGGTCTTATGTAGCTCAGCCTGGACTTGAACTCAATATGTAGTTGAGAATGGCCTTGAGCTCTTGATCTTCACTGCTTCTACATCCCAAGTGCTGGCATTACACATGTGTACCACTATGTGTACTTCATCTTTTATTTTAGTTTTTTTTTTCAGCAAATGTAACAACATTTTAATGCTTTTGTTAGTTATGTTAGTATTTGAGTTGATATTTTTCCTTTCTTACTTTTTGGGCTCTTTCATTGGTTGGTTTTATTACTAGAGACCAAAGCCTGAGCCTTCTTGTGCATGTTAGTCAAATATTTGACCACTGAGCCACAGCCTCTGCCCTCTTTAAAGTCTTTAATCTTGACAAGTGGTCTTAGTAAGTTGCTTTGAAGCCTAGGAAGGCTTAGGACTGAAGTTCCTCCTGTCTCAGCCTCCCAGAGACCTGGGATTGCAGGCATAGACCACGAGGCATGACATTATTCTTTACTTTTTTACTCCCTCAATTTTTTTTATAGTAAAAATGTTCTCGTGATAGGAAATCCATATTATAATCTCTCTAAAGCCAGGCCCTCGACTGCTTGGGTGCCTGTGGACAAGCTTGGACTTACCACGTGCATTGGTTACAGCTATGTTTATTGATAGTACCTCAGTTAGCTGGGATTTTGAAATTTGCTCAGATCATAATATTGTTTGTATATTATGTTCATTTTGTTCTGGAGGCTGCACAGAGCAGTAGGACCCAGAGCTTGGGCCTGCCTGGTCCAGGCTCCACTGCTCTGAGCTGCCTCTTAGAAAAATCCTGAAGGACAAACACCTGTGCACCTCTCTGTATGGTACCCTGACGCTCCCTATACTAGCTTCTCTTTTCTTCTGGGCACCAGCCCCCGGCATGGCTGGTCCCTGAGGATAAGGTGCTCATTCTAAAGCACAAATCCTCCTGTTCCCGGTGGTCAACATTAAAGCTGGTGGGAGTGATGGTGACAGGGCCCCTCTGGTCATAATCTGCTACTGCAGGGTTGCATCTGCCACGAGTCTGATTTGGGGATAATCACTTCTCTGTCAGATCTTGAAGAACCATCATCATCCCTGTGCCCCAAGTGCACAGCACACAGCCTTTTGTGGTACAGAGTGCCAGATGTGGTCTGGTTACTTCCACTCTCTTGCTCTGTCCACCTGTTCACATCCGAGTATCGCTTCAGTCACCACGGGAAGAGATCCCTGGCTCAGTGAGTGTGCAGGCCACTGTGTCTACATAGTTAATACTGTGTTTGTCATGTTGGAGATTTTAGGTTTTTGTTTTGTTTTGTCTTGCTTTTTACAGGTCTCATTATGTAGCCCTGTCTGACCTTAAACTATATAGACCAGGATGGATTCATTCACAGACATCTGCTTGCCTCTGCCAAGGGCTGAGATTAAAGACCTTTGCTGCCACCCCACACTTGGTTTTTATTTTAAAGACAAGGTCCCATGTAGCCCAGGCTGACCTCAAATTTATTATGTATGTAAGAATGATCTTCAGTTTATGAATCCCCTGTCTCCACATAATCCCTGAGTGTTGGGATTATAGGTATGCACCGTGGCCTTTTAATACAGCGCTGGATTTCACATTCAGGCAGTTTTCTGTGTAGGGACAAGCACATTCCCAACTGAGCTACAGCCCAGCCCCTTAGCGTGCTCTATATGTGACTTAACACAGGACCATGTTCCTTCCTCCCAGAACCTTCACTTCTGTGTGGCTGCCAGGGTACCTTGTGGCTCTAGCATTCATCCTATAACGTGTCCACATCTATTTCAGGGTATAAAAATGTTACAGCAGGCCCTTTCCTGGGCAACAAGGTACGTCCAGAACTCATGTCCTTTTAGCTGGCTGCAGGAGCCAGGCTGCAAGGAGCTAGACAGTTGTTGCTGGCCCTGCACTGTCAGAGCCACAGGTCAGCGGAACATTCGCAGGCCCAAGTTTTAGACACACCCAGCCCAGAAGCTCAGCACATGCCAGAAACAGGAGTGAGTGTCTAGAACGTTCTGTCCTGGATTTGCCACCTTCCTATCAGTGTGCTGAGCTGCAGGGACTCCTCTCTGCTCACAGACTCTGAATGCTGGCCTTGGCCGTTCATCTGAGCACTGGTCCTGGGAGCCAGGAGCTTCAGGAGCAGGGAAGGGTGATGACGTACGTGCCAAAGAGTCACTCAGACCTTTTAGTCACTAAAGAGAGCTGCTTCCTGGAGTAGAGCAGACCCGGGTCTGTAGGAATCTGGATGCTGACTCCTATGTTGGGTGCCTGCCCATCCTAAGGTGCCATGTGCAGTATCCACGGATTTGATAGCTCCATGTGTTGGGACAGCTGGATCTTTAACACTTGAACACACAGACGGTAATGGACAAGAGCTGAAGGAAGTGGGTGTATCTGACAGTCAACTGAAAGGGTAAACAGAGTGGAGGGAGGGCACACATGTATGTACTCATCTAACATGCACATGGATGCATGGTGCTCACCCATACACACATGGGTACACTGTATTCACTAGTTCACACACATGGGTACGTAGTTCTCCCCCATCACACACACAGGCATGGTACTTGCCCCAACACACATGTATAGATGTATGGTTCTCACCTCCACACACAAGGATGTATGGTACTCACCATCACCGACATAAAGATGCCCAGACCCACCCCACGTGCACGCACACATCGATAAATGGTAAGACACTCACTCCGTACGAAAGGAACTAGTGAAAACCCACACCTTCTTTCTTACCTCATACTCCACCCATGGGCTCTTCTCACTGGGGTGGTTGCTGTTCCAAACCTTCTGTGGAGATGCTGTGGGCACATTCTTCTGCCCATTTCATACTCTGCTTTTTTTTTCTGTCTGTTGGGAAGTGACCAGAATGGGAAGAAACAGGAGTCACAAGACCCCAGCGACTCAGCAATGAGTTGGCCAAAACTTAAGGATTTACCTTCTCCATGAGTTTCACCCCCTCTCCCTGTCAGGATCCTTTTGCGTTAGAATTGGGGGATTGGGAGCAGCTAGGCACCAAAGATAAACATCAGGAGCAAGTTCTCCAGGCAGGTGATAGAGGTGAAAACAAGCAAGCAGACAAACGAAGCATGCTAAAACAGACATGGGTTCGAATCCTACCCATGTGGACTGTGTGTGAACTGTCAGCAGCCCATCCTTCTCTGCCCTTCACCTCCCCACTGGCTCCTCCTCACTTCCGTCCCCTCTTCCCTGGCGAGCAGAAGCTTCCTGGAGAGGGCTCCCTGTTTATGGTTGCTCGCTGGGGTGTTTATGCTGCCTCTCTTCACAAGCTCCTAGCAGATGTCTGTTTATTGCTGAAACTTGCATCTTCAGCCAGGAAGAGGAGAGGACTCTTTTATTTTTATGTTTTTTAAGATCTCTAATTGTGGCGACTGCACAATACGGCTTAGATTGCCTCCAAGTCGAATTCGTCATTGCTCTCCAGCTCTACCCATTATGAAACCCTTCAGATGTTGGCAGAGAGACCTTATATGTCCTGATTTCAGAGCGGCATTTAAATTTAGCATCCAGTTGTAACCACTTAGAAAGGGAGCAAGGGCAACTAACAGTCTGTCTTCTATCCTGGCTCAGACAGATGGTGTGAATGAGAGGAGCATTTTTGTATCCATAGCAACAGCAACCCTCCCTCACACCCCCTCTCTCCACCTGCAGGATTGAGCAGGCACTCAGAGGCTGCCATGAGATTAGCTGGCAGCTTGGGAGTTTTATCTTTCCCTTTGGACTGGGGTGGGTCTTGAAGTGCTCAGGGTAGGGGCACTGGGGTGGCTGTAGGTGATTCTGACCTCTGTGTCAGAGGAGGAAGAGAGAGCATGAGTCACAGAGCTGTGGGATGTCAAGTTGGAAGGGCCCTCTGATGTCATGGTCATAAAATTTGCACTCCTGTCTTGAGTTTGTGTGTGTAGAATAAGGGGCTCAGACATGTGTGCTTATTTTTATTTTTTGAGTCAGGGTCTTATCATGTAGCACAGTTGGCCTTAGCTTGCAACCCTTCTGCCTAAGCCTCCCGACTACTGGGATTTCAGGCATTCACCCATCTCCAGCCTTCCTTAAGGAAGGACAGTGTAGTGTAGGGTGGGCTAGGGCTTCGAGATCTTTCCATATCAGAACACATCTCAGAGCCTTTGGGATTGAATTCCTACCTTTGTTTTCTTGGCCTCTGATACAAACCCAGATTTTTTTTTTTTTTTCAGAGACAAGGTCTCACCTATGTTGGCCTGGCTGTCCTGGAACTCACTATTTAGACCAGGATGGTCTCAAACTTAGAGATCCATCCACCTGCCTCTGCTTCCCAGGTGCTGGGATTAAAGGCATGCACCACTATACCCAGCTCCCAAACTCAGATTTTACTTGGGAAGGGCAGCTGTCTGTAGAGATTGGTTTGTCTCAAATGGCTATCAGCTGAACCTTGAGCGAATACACCAACAAGAGCCAGTTGAGAGCTGCGGAGAAGGGCTGCAGAAAGAGCTATAAATAGGAGCTGTGGTGGCTACCAACAGCTGTAGGCTCAGGCTTGTTAGTGCCCAGCGCTGTGTGCAGCTGTTATTCTGGGGCCCAGATCCAATTGCTCTTCCACTGCCCAAAGCGAGGTATGTAGGACCAGTCTCTTGATGCTCCTTGTATGCCAGGATGGGGTATAGAACACACACAGTGGGTGCCAGTCAGAGGAGGTAGAAGGGGCAGCCAGCTTGTTGGTCACAAAACGCCTTGGAAGATGAGTAGGGTGCCCTCAATAGAAATGAGGAGAGGCAAGATCACACATTTATTGGTGTGGACCAATAAATGACATATACAGGATGTGAGCAAACCCAAGAGGCAGAAGGAAGCCACCAGAAAGGACTAGGGCACCTAATCCTTGGACCAGGTAAGTTTAGAAGCCTGTACCGCCCTCCCAACACAGATTGCTAGCTAAATACTAAACAGTTGTCTACACTGAGAGGTGCCCAAGAAAATGGAGTGGAGCAATTAAGGCAAGGCTCCAAGGCTTCTTCTGTGCCCTGGTTTTTGTCTTGTAACCTGCTTTATGGTTACAGGGTCTGTGTACACAACCCCGTCTTGCCATTTCTACGTCCAGTGACCCGTTATGAAACTCTCCAGCTGGGGTTATAGAATACGGTCCATCCATCCTTTCTTGCAGCTTGTGGTCTGTAGAGACAAAGCAACTGCCCCCTTACACCCTTCCTTCCCTTCTTCCAGGTCAGTTTTAGGGGAGGAAATGCAGGCATAGAAGGTACTGACTCCAGAAGTGGACCGGATCAGGAGGTTCCTGCTTGCCTGTGGTAAGTCAAAGCAGTAAAGGTGGGGGGAGGGGCGGGGCCCATGGTTCCCTCCTCAAAGGATTTGGAAGAATCATTTCTGTAGGGGTCAGAAGTTTGCAGAACCCAGCAGCCCATCTGATTTCTCTCGCTTTCCGAATCTCCCTTCCCTCCGTGTGCTGGCAACGAAGGGGAGGTGAAGGTTCAGCTCAACATCCACCTGCTGCTGATGTTAACCTGGTGGGTGGGTGGCATGGCAACTTGCTGTGTTTACAGTTGTGACGTTTGAGCAGTGCTGCAGGCACCTGTCTTTTGTGTCTGTCTTGCAGACACCCTGGGTTTATGTGATGGGATCAATTGCTCTTGCAAGCTGCAAGTGGAAGGAGTTGAGTATTCGTGGGAGCTGGGACTCGGGTGTGATTGGAACCTTCTCTTTTCTTTCCCCCTCCCTCCGCTCTTCCTCCTTCTCTCTTCCTCTCTTCCTCTCCATGTTTCTCCCTTCTCCCTCCCAAGCCCCCTTTCTTTGCATCAGTTGTCCCAGTGGGAGCCCAGGTTGGCTCTTCCGTGACCAACTGACCACTGGGCCCATTTGAGCTTCAGTTCAAGACCTCTGATGTACTGTCTATTGGAGGCGGGTTGTCGCAGGCAGAATTGGATTTTCAATTGGGTATAGTAACATTATTTACCTCACAGGATGCGTGTGCAGGTTAAATAGGGCAATGGGTTCAACATAGCCACCAGTACCCGATGCACCAGTGGGGTCTTTTTTCTGGGTCAGGGTTCCTCTTGCCCTCAAGCCTCCCATTTGTATTGTTCTGTAAGTGACATTGCCCTTAAGCATGGATGTTTAAAGAGTGCCTCAGTTGGGACACCATCACAGGCAGTGAAGAGATGGGCAAGGCTTGCCTTCTTGGTGAGGCCAGTACCCCACTGGACACAGAACTGGATGGTGAGGAGAGTCCTGGTCCCATCGAGAACTTCACTTATTCCATTTGCTGTCATTTAAAATTTATTACTCTATTAGACATTAGACAAATGTTTTTATGTTATTCCTGAGTTTTGCTTGTTTGGACTTTTGAGAGTACAGTTCTTACTCTGTCGTCCAGGCTGGCCCTAAACTCAAGCTCTCTGCAATATAAACTCCTCATTTGCTATATAGACTAGACCGCCCCTGACCTTCCCGCCTCAGCCTCCTGCATACCAAGGCATGCAACAGCAACTTTGCTTATTTCGTGTTCCTCTTGTGTGCATATGAAAAGAGAATAAAATGGATTTCAGCATTTCCGAGCCTTCTTCATGCACAGGGTCCAGCTCTTCAGCATCTCTTTCGGACCTGCCCTAGTCAGCTGTAACTGTCAACTTGACACAGACCAGAGTGACCTGAAGGAAACTCTCAGCTGAGTCATTGTCTTTATCGGGTTGGTCTGTGGGCATGTCTGTAAAAGACTGTCTTGATTGTGATTCAGCAATCATGCTGGTTAATTTTTTAAATTACATTTTATTGATTTATCCGTGTATTCGGGTGGATGGGGGCAAGAGTGCCTACCACAGAGCACACGTGGAGGTCCGAGGACAACCTGCAAGCGTGGGTCCCAGGTTGACAGGCATGGTAGCTAGTGCCTTTACCCTATGAGCCTCACGGTTTCTTATTCTGGTTAAATTTGAACTTTGTCTTGTTTCTCTTGAGGCATTCAGGCTGTTTTGAACTAGCAGTCCCAAGCACTGGATGCGGGCATGCATCACCTTAAATGCTGACTTGTCAGGTTCACATGTTCACCACAGACAGCACACTCAGGTCACCACCACAGGGGTTCTCAAGAGCCTTCTGGCACATTGCTAGAGAGCACCTTTTAGGGCACCTCAGACGACACAGATTCCAGTTGCCTTATGGATTCCATCCTGTTCCTTCTCTGACCCATGACAAGATTCCTACTGGTGACCAGCCGAGGCCTGACTGTTACAGCTCTTCACCTGCTCTGACAACATATGCCCCTGTTCCCACAGGGCTCCAGGCCCACTTTCAGGTCTGGGACTGGACTGCCTCTCCGATACAAAAGCCACTAAGCTATTAAGCATCTCCTCTCCAGATGTGTGCAGTGCTCTGGGCTAGCTTATTGGCCTGGAGGACTTGAACTCATTAGAACTGTTTAGACATCTTTAAAAACAAAACAGGGCTGGGACAGAGATCGGTGGTAGAGCATTTCCCTTGAGCGCTCAAAGCTCCAACTGTGATTAAACTGAGAACAGTAACCAACAATAAGAAAAACCTATAAGGTAAATCAAGTTCCCATCTCATCCGAGCGCCCCATGCCGCCCCGGGATAGGTCCTTGTGTCTGCGTCCCTCCCTCTTCTCAGTCTGGAGGCTGGAATCATGTTTCTGAGTTGCAGCCCCAGCCAGGTCTAGGACCTCTCTTCTCCCCCAACTGTTAGGAAAGTCTGTTGTCCTCAGATCCTGTGTACCAACTTCCCCTTTTGTGGCTCACAAACTTCACAGGAAATGGTTGTTTTTCCTCCCCATTTCCTGTGTCCTGGTCACTAGCTGGCTCTGCCTTTGCTGTGGGAGCTAGGGAATTAGGCTTGTCTTGTTACCATGGAAGCTGCCTCCCTCTTCTGGAAGGTGAAGGTCTCCGAGAGGCTAGGAAGCCCTAGGCAATAGCCCCTGGGGTCCACCCTGCCTTCAGGACCAGCAACTCTCTCTGCTCAGCTGCGTTCGTGCTGGCTGTGGGCTGGAGGTTTCCATCCTGAGGCAGCCCCTTGCCTCAGTCCAGTTTCCTGTGGGCTCTGTCTCACAGGCTTTCCACATGAAGATTGTTTCTCCCCCTGCCCCAATGCAAGCCCGTCTCGTACAAAGCTAAATGGACCACAGCAGTGGGTGAAGTCAGCTGTCGGTTACATGAAGGAGTGGACTTGGCTTTCGGCTTGCAAATGCTTGAGGAGCATCATCAGGAGGCCACTCAAAATGGCTTACCTGTTCGATTGGCACACTAGCCAGGGCCCAAGAGAAGGGAAAATGTCTTGATGTGGGTGGGGAGCTTTCAGGATTTTGGATTTGAGAATTCAGTGAGTATATTTCCTACCCCTTCCCTACCACCAAAGTCTCAGGTAATCTGGGTGTATAATTAGCTAATTGGAGTTATTGAGGCCATGTGGAAAGAGTGTGCTTTCCAAGTCTGAGTCAGGCCTCTGTTGATTCCTGCTCACCTGGGCCTCAGCTGCTCAAGTGCGCTTGCAGAGGCAGTGGGAAGACCATTCTGTCCTCCAGGGTCCAGCCCAGCTTCACACAGAGCGTCTTCAAGACACGGCCTCCTCTATCCCACCTGACTTATCTTCCTGCAGAGCAGAAGGAATTGGAAATCAGGTTTTGGTGGCTCACACTTGTAATCTAGCACTCAGAGGGACTGAGGTAGGAGGAAGCCTGGGAGTTCAAGGCTGGCTTGTGCTACAGAATGAGTTCCGGGCTAACCTGGGCTACAGTGTGATATCCTGCCTGAAAAAAAAAGTCACTGGAGCTTCCGCTGGCCTTGTAAGGTCCCTTTGCTGAGAGCTCGCGCTCAGCAAGCCGAGTCTGCAGTGTGGGTTTCAGCTATGAGTCACCTCCACCTCCACCCTGGTGATTCCTCTGTTAGGCTCCTGCCTCTGAAGGAACTGCACTCTGAACCCCTTGTCTGCCAGAATGAACCGGACACTTCACTTTTCCAGGCCTGTGGGGCTTTGCAAACCACTTAGTGGGGCCTATCCAGGAGACTTTGAAGACACAGGTCCACAGCTGCCTGTGCAGATAAGGGAGCAGCAGCCTGGTTAGGGGAGAGACAGAGGGTGTGGGAGAGGCCAGTGCAGGGAGGGGCTGTCGAGAAGGTGGCGTGTTTATACCCGGAAGTGAACTGAGAAATGTTTGTGGAGTCCCTACTGTGCACCTGTTCCCTGTGCTTTGGGGGCATTGGAATTCATCAGGGTTGGCAGCTCTTCCCAGAAAGTTTACAGTGCCAGGAAAGCAAGACACGTGTGTGTGTAAACAAGTGTGGCTACAGGCAGTGGGGGACTTGGGAAATGTCACCAGGAAATTCATGGCTAGTCCAGACAACAGGGGACGGAGGGAAGGCCTCAGTGTGAGGAATGTTCTCTCTGGGCTGGGGAAGCCTGGAAAGGTTCCGAGGATGGGAGAAAGTGGTGGTGGTGTCTGATGTGGATCTTGAGGGGTAGGCGAAGCGCAGATGGCAAGTGGGAGGAAGCACAGAGCGTCTCTCCTCTGCTCATGCTGGAGGGACGGGAAAGAGCCGGTAGGAAGGTGGGAATAAGCACAGACTCTGAGCGAGTGACACGGACATGTGAGGAGGGACTTCTATGTAAGACGGGGCGGGTACTCATTGACCCCCTAGGGTCAGTAAGGCAAGACAGACAGGGTTTGATGTCCATCTGTTCCGATCTAGGTAGCTCCAGCGTACTGAGGAGCAGGAGGGCAGGAGGCATGTTGGTCACATGCTTACCACAGTTGCCCCAGGAGGATTTCTCCCTTGACATTTTTATTTTGTTTTCTTAGTCAAGTTGCCTGTGCTCAGGCTGGTCTTGCATTTTGCTATGTAGCCAAGGATAACCTTGAGCTCTTGCTCTTCCTGCCTCTGCCTTCTGAGTGCTGGGCTTACAGGCACCCCACTGTACCTGGCTTTATACAGTTCAGGATTAGCATGCACGAAGCTCAGGATCAGCCCCCTGCATACTAGGCAAGCATTCTACCGGCTGAGCTATAGGCGCGGCTCTCCCTGGACATTCTCAGGCCTGTCCAGTCATTCCATGGGTATTTACAAGATGTGGCTCTAGTCCTCCAAAACCGTGGTTTTCAACCTTCCTAAAGTGGCAACCCTTTAATGCAGTTCCTCATGTCATTTTTGTTGCTACTTCATAACTGCAATTTTGCTACTGTTATGGATCCTAATATAAATATCTGATATGTGACCCCATGAAAGTATTGTTCAATCTTAGGGGTCACAGCCCACAGGTTGAGAACTGCTGCTCTAGAAGAAGCCAGCCAATGCTCTAAGCTCTGGGCTTATGAGATGGGTGCGTGCACGCGCGCACGTGTGTGTGTGTGTGTGTGTGTGTGTGTGTGTGTGTGTGTGTGTAACCAACAAGCCAACCAGCACCCTATTTCCCAGCTCCTGAAGCTCATCCGAGGAAAGGGGGGCAATAAAAGGTGCTAAAGGATGAGGGGGCACTAGAGACCGCTGAAGCAGGGAAGGGGAAGGGTTGCCCAGTGAGGGAGGGTGGCTCTTGTAAAGTGCCCCCTTGAAGTTGGCAAGTGAAAGGTATGGAGTCACGGGGAGGGGACGAGCTGGGTCCCACGGGGATCTGGCATCCCAGCAGAGGCTCCTTAACCCACTGGGGTCTTTGGTTCTAAGCCGTATGGAACTGTGAGTGTTCTCGAGCAGAAGAGTGCCAAGAAGAAGCCCGGTGTGGTGTGCACACCTGTGGTGCCAACTCCTGGGAGGCTGAGGTAGTATGGTGTGTTCAGAACCCACAGGAGCTAGGCGATGAGTTCTAGGTCAGTCTCGGTTACAGAGGGAGACACTGTCTCAGTAAAATAAAAATAGCAATTATAACAATTGTCATTAAAGCACATGCGCCATGCAGACCAGTTAGCCTTCTGCCTTTTGCTCTCTGGCCCTGTCACTCTCAAACCAAGAACACTCTGGCAGCTTGGTCTCTGCTGATCACTGGCCACCCCCATTTCCCTTTTGTGGCCTGAGGTCAGGGCTAGAACCAAGCATTTAGAACCCAGTGTGGAGCAGAGACAGTAGGACCTGGAGATAATTTTGGGGAACCTGGCAGTTGAAGTGGGAAGGGGCAGGGAGGGGCCCAGGCTTCGCCAAGGAGAAGGGACAGTATGAGTGTGAGGCCCAGAGCCTATCCAGGGCCAGAGAGTCCTGGGACTGAAGCAGAGACGATGGCAATGCTTTCTCCCTGGGGGAGAAGCAGGCAATAATGCTACAATGTGGCTAAACCAGCCCTTAACGTGGACTTGTAAGATATTATGGCAGAGACCCTCCATAGGAAAGGTCAGTTCAGTGAAAAGTGTCCTTAAGAAGTCCCTGCAGTGAGAAGAGCCCACCATGGGTGGGGCACGGGATTCCAGACCTCGAACTTCGCTAAAAGCAGCACTCCCTTCTTCCTGGCCTCCTTGAATGCTGAGGCTGGGGGTCTCTTTACATGCATTCTCTTCCTGAGCTAGAATCCGTGCCTGGCAGGTCAGCAGAGAGTGCAGATCGGAAGCTCAAACATACCTGCTATG